>JAPXFY010000033.1:13567928-13605428 GCA_030674185.1 Monoplex corrugatus
AATTCGTGCACATAATCTAAGAACATGCCCCTGGCGTTGACCACTCAGTCCAATTTATCGCACAGGGGATTTAAAAAAAACCCCACTTGAATACAAATTTAAGCATATCTAAGGACACCAAAACATATGTAAAACGGGCATAAATTACCTAAAATTGCTTCCACGTATCTCACCTCCCTAGAGCCAAAACTGCACTTAATACATGTACCCAATTATCAATCCTAAGAAAAAGTACTAAGACTTTATCAACCACATGCAGGTGAATGGACCAGCAAGGCAGAAATTGATAGGAAGAAATGATAGAAAGCAAAGGAGGAAGAAAGAAACAAAGAGAGTGACAAAAAAGAAGAAATTTCTAGCACAGAATTTCCAGAAGGTGCGGATACTATTTTTACTTTGTCTCCGTCTCTCTGTCTCTCTCAGTGTGGTAAAACTGATTTTAACAAAATGGTGTCTCTGTCTCCGTCTCTCTGTCTCCGTCTCTCTGTCTCAGTCTCTCTCGGTGTGGTAAAACTGATTTTAACAAAATGGTGTCTCTATCTCCGTCTCTCTGTAATGAAATTTGATCTAAACCATGTGGTATCTCTACATGTGATAAAATCGATTTTAGCGAATGTTATCTGTCTCAATCTGTGTATGTTTGATAAAATCGATCTTAACAAAATGGTATGTTTGATAAAATCGATCGTAATAATTAACAAAATGGTATCTATCAATCTACATGAATGTTTGATAAACTTAGTCTTAACAAAATGACATCTGTCTCAATCTAAGTTTGATAAAATCAATCTTAACAAATGGTCTCTCTCTTTCAGTTTATGTATATTTGATAAAACTGATCTTAACAAAATGGTCTCTGTCCGTCTGTGTATGGTTGATAAAACTGATCTTAACAAAACGTTATCTCTGTCTCAATCTGTGTATGTTTGATAAAACTGATCTTAACATAATTGTCTTTGTATCAGTCTGTGTGTTTGATGAAATGCTCCAAACAAAATGGTCTCTCTGTCTTAGTCTATGTATGTTTGATAAAACTGATCTTAACACAATGTTATCTCTGTCTTAGTCTATGCATGTTTGATAAAACTGATCTTAACACAATGTTATCTCTGTCTTAGTCTATGTATGTTTGATAAAACTGATCTTAACACAATGTTATCTCTGTCTTAGTCTATGTATGTTTGATAAAACTGATCTTAACATAACGTTATCTCTGTCTTAGTCTATGTATGTTTGATAAAACTGATCTAACACAATGTTATCTCTGTCTAAGTCTATGCATGTTTGATACAACTGATCTTAACACAATGTTATCTCTGTCTTAGTCTATGTATGTTTGATAAAACTGATCTTAACACACTGTTATCTCTGTCTTAGTCTATGTATGTTTGATAAAACTGATCTTAACACAATGTTATCTCTGTCTTAGTCTATGTATGTTTGATAAAGTTGATCTTAACACAATGTTATCTCTGTCTTAGTCTATGTATGTTTGATAAAGTTGATCTTAATATAATGTTATCTCTGTCTTAGTCTATGTATGTTTGATAAAACTGATCTTAACACAATGTTATCTTTGTCTAAGTCTATGCATGTTTGATACAACTGATCTTAACACAATGTTATCTGTCTTAGTCTATGTATGTTTGATAAAGTTGATCTTAACACAATGTTATCTCTGTCTAAGTCTATGTATGTTTGATAAAGTTGATCTTAACACAATGTTATCTCTGTCTTAGTCTATGTATGTTTGATTAAACTGATCTTAACACAATGTTATCTCTGTCTAAGTCTATGTATGTTTGATAAAGTTGATCATAACACAATGTTATCTCTGTCTAAGTCTATGTATGTTTGATAAAGTTGATCTTAACACAATGTTATCTCTGTCTTAGTCTATGTATGTTTGATAAAACTGATCTTAACACAATGTTATCTCTGTCTTAGTCTATGTATGTTTGATAAAGTTGATCTTAACACAATGTTATCTCTGTCTAAGTCTATGTATGTTTGATAAAGTTGATCTTAACATAATGTTATCTCTGTCTTAGTCTATGTATGTTTGATAAAGTTGATCTTAACACAATGTTATCTCTGTCTAAGTCTATGTATGTTTGATAAAGTTGATCTTAACACAATGTTATCTCTGTCTAAGTCTATGTATGTTTGATTAAACTGATCTTAACATAATGTTATCTCTGTCTTAGTCTATGTTTGTTTGATAAAGTTGATCTTAGCACAATGTTATCTCTGTCTAAGTCTATGTATGTTTGATAAAGTTGATCTTAGCACAATGTTATCTCTGTCTAAGTCTATGTATGTTTGATAAAGTTGATCTTAACACAATGTTATCTCTGTCTTAGTCTATGTATGTTTGATACAACTGATCTTAACACAATGTTATCTCTGTCTTAGTCTATGTACGTTTGATACAGCTGATCTTAACCAAATGTTATCTCTGTCTAAGTCTATGTACGTTTGATACAACTGATCTTAACACAATGTTATCTCTGTCTTAGTCTATGTATGTTTGATAAAGTTGATCTTAACACAATGTTATCTCTGTCTAAGTCTATGTATGTTTGATAAAGTTGATCTTAACACAATGTTATCTCTGTCTAAGTCTATGTATGTTTGATAAAGTTGATCTTAACACAATGTTATCTCTGTCTAAGTCTATGTATGTTTAATACAACTGATCTTAACATAATGTTATCTCTGTCTTAGTCTATGTATGTTTGATAAAGTTGATCTTAACACAATGTTATCTCTAAGTCTATGTATGTTTGATAAAGTTGATCTTAATATAATGTTATCTCTGTCTAAGTCTATGTACGTTTGATACAACTGATCTTAACACAATGTTATCTCTGTCTAAGTCTATGTATGTTTGATAAAGTTGATCTTAACACAATGTTATCTCTGTCTAAGTCTATGTATGTTTGATAAAGTTGATCTTAACACAATGTTATCTCTGTCTAAGTCTATGTATGTTTAATACAACTGATCTTAACACAATGTTATCTCTGTCTTAGTCTATGTATGTTTGATACAACTGATCTTAACATAATGTTATCTCTGTCTAAGTCTATGTATGTTTGATAAATGATATAACACAATGTTATCTCTGTCTAGTCTATGTATTTTGATAAAGTTGATCTTAACAAATGTTATCTCTGTCTAAGTTCTGTATGTTTGATAAAGTTGATCTTAACACAATGTTATCTCTGTCTAAGTCTATGTATGTTTGATAAAGTTGATCTTAAACAATGTTTTCTCTGTCTAAGTCCATGTATTTTGATAAAGTTGATCTTAACAAATGTTATCTCTGTCTAATCTATGTATGTTTGATAAAGTTGATCTTAACACAATGTTATCTCTGTCTAGTCTATGTATGTTTGATAAATGATCTTAAATAATGTTATCTCTGTCTAAGTCTATGTATGTTTGATAAAACTGATCTTAAATAATGTATCTCTGTCTAAGTCTATGTATGTTTGATAAAATGATCTTAACACAATGTTATCTCTGTCTTAGTCTATGTATGTTTGATAAAATGATCTTAACAATTTATCTCTGTCTTAGTCTATGATGTTTGATAAATGATCTTAACACAATGTTATCTCTGTCTAGTCTATGTATGTTTGATAAATGATCTTAAAAATGTTATCTCTGTCTAGTCTATGTATGTTTGATAAAGTTGATCTTAACACAATGTTATCTCTGTCTTAGTCTATGTATGTTTGATAAAGTTGATCTTACACATGTTATCTCTGTCTAAGTCTATGTATGTTTGATAAAACTGATCTTAACACAATGTTATCTCTGTCTAAGTCTATGTATGTTTGATAAAGTTGATCTTAACACAATGTTATCTCTGTCTAAGTCTATGTATGTTTGATAAAACTGATCTTAACACAATGTTATCTCTGTCTAAGTCTATGTATGTTTGATAAACTTGATCTTAACACAATGTCGTGTCTGTCTAAGTCTATGTATGTTTGATAAAGTTGATCTTAACATAATGTTATCTCTGTCTAAGTCTATGTATGTTTGATAAAACTGATCTTAACACAGTGTTATCTCTGTCTAAGTCTATGTATGTTTGATAAAACTGATCTTAAACAATGTTATCTCTGTCTAAGTCTATGTATGTTTGATAAAACTGATCTTAATATAATGTTATCTCTGTCTTAGTCTATGTATGTTTGATACAACTGATATTAACATAATGCTATCTCTGTCTAAGTCTATGTATGTTTGATAAAACTGATCTTAATATAATGTTATCTCTGTCTAAGTCTATGTATGTTTGATAAAACTGATCTTAATATAATGTATCTCTGTCTAAGTCTATGTATGTTTGATAAAGTTGATCTTAACACAATGTTATCTCTGTCTAAGTCTATGTATGTTTGATAAAACTGATCTTAATATAATGTTATCTCGTCTAAGTCTATGTATGTTTGATAAAGTTGATCTTAACACAATGTTATCTCTGTCTAAGTCTATGTATGTTTGATAAGTTGATCTTAACACAATGTTATCTCTGTCTAAGTCTATGTATGTTGATAAAACTGATCTTAACACAATGTTATCTCTGTCTAAGTCTATGTATGTTGATAAAACTGATCTTAATATAATGTTATCTCTGTCTAAGTCTATGTATGTTTGATAAAGTTGATCTTAACACAATGTTATCTCTGTCTAAGTCTATGTATGTTTGATAACTGATCTTAACACAGTGTTATCTCTGTCTAAGTTATGTATGTTTGATAAACTGATCTTAACACAATGTTATCTCTGTCTAAGTCTATGTATGTTGATAAAACTGATCTTAATAAATGTTATCTCTGTCTTAGTCTATGTATGTTGATACAATGATCTTAACATAATGCTATCTCTGTCTAAGTTATGTATGTTGATAAAACTGATCTAATATAATGTTATCTCTGTCTTAGTCTATGTATGTTTGATAAAGATCTTAAGATAATGTTATCTCTGTCTTAGTCTATGTATGTTTGATAAGTTGATCTTAACACAATGTATCTCTGTCTTAGTCTATGTATGTTTGATAAAGTTGATCTTTACACAATGTTATCTCTGTCTAAGTCTATGTATGTTGATAAAGTGATCTTAACACAATGTTATCTCTGTCTAAGTCTATGTATGTTTGATAAAGTTGATCTTAACACAATGTTATCTCTGTCTTAGTCTATGTATGTTTGATAAAACTGATCTTAACACAATGTTATCTCTGTCTAAGTCTATGTATGTTGATAAAGTTGATCTTAACACAATGTTATCTCTGTCTAAGTCTATGTATGTTTGATAAAGTGATCTAAAACAATGTTATCTCTAAGTCTATGTATGTTGATAAGTTGATCTTATATAATGTTATCTTGTCTAAGTCTATGTACGTTTGATACACTGATCTTAACACAATGTCGTGTCTGTCTAAGTCTATGTATGTTGATAAGTGATCTTAGCACAATGTTATCTCTGTCTAAGTCTATGTATGTTTGATAAAACTGATCTTAACACAATGTTATCTCTGTCTTAGTCTATGCATGTTTGATTAAACTGATCTTAACACAATGTTTCTCTGTCTTGTCTATGTATGTTTGATAAAACTGATCTTAAGATAATGTTATCTCTGTCTTAGTCTATGTATGTTTGATAAAGTTGATCTTAACACAATGTTATCTCTGTCTAAGTCTATGTATGTTTAATACAACTGATCTTAACACAATGTTTTCTCTGTCTTAGTCTATGTATGTTTGATAAAACTGATCTTAACACAATGTTATCTCTGTCTTAGTCTATGTATGTTTGATAAAGTTGATCATAACACAATGTTATCTCTGTCTAAGTCTATGTATGTTTGATAAAGTTGATCTTAACATAATGTTATCTCTGTCTTAGTCTATGTATGTTTGATAAAGTTGATCTTAACACAATGTTATCTCTGTCTTAGTCTATGTATGTTTGATACAACTGATCTTAACACAATGTTATCTCTGTCTAAGTCTATGTATGTTTGATAAAGTTGATCATAACACAATGTTATCTCTGTCTAAGTCTCTGTATGTTTGATAAAGTTGATCTTAACATAATGTTATCTCTGTCTAAGTCTATGTATGTTTGATAAAGTTGATCTTAACACAATGTTATCTCTGTCTTAGTCTATGTATGTTTGATACAACTGATCTTAATATAATGTTATCTCTGTCTGTCTATGTATGTTTGATAAAACTGATCTTAATATAATGTTATCTCTGTCTAAGTCTATGTATGTTTGATAAAACAGCTCTTAAAACAATGTTATCTCTGTCTTAGTCTATGTATGTTTGATTAAAACTGATCTTAACACAATGTTATCTCTGTCTTAGTCTATGCATGTTTGATTAAACTGATCTTAACACAATGTTATCTCTGTCTTAGTCTATGTATGTTTGATAAAACTGATCTTAACACAATGTTATCTCTGTCTAAGTCTATGTATGTTTGATAAAGTTGATCTTAACACAATGTTGTCTCTGTCTTAGTCTATGTATGTTTGATAAAGTTGATCTTAACACAATGTTATCTCTGTCTTAGTCTATGTACGTTTGATAAAGTTGATTTAATATAATGTTATCTCTGTCTAAGTCTAAGTATGTATGATGAAACTGATCTTAACACAATGTTATCTCTGTCTAAGTCTATGTATGTTTAATACAACTGATCTTAACACAATGTTATCTCTGTCTAAGTCTATGTATGTTTGATAAAGTTGATTTTAACACAATGTTATCTCTTAAGTCTATGTATGTTTGATAAAGTTGATCTTAATATAATGTTATCTCTGTCTAAGTCTATGTACGTTTGATACAACTGATCTTAACACAATGTTATCTCTGTCTAAGTCTATGTATGTTTGATAAAACTGATCTTAACACAATGTTATCTCTGTCTAAGTCTATGTATGTTTATATAACTGATCTTAACACAATGTTATCTCTGTCTTAGTCTATGTATGTTTGATACAACTGATCTTAACATAATGTTATCTCTGTCTAAGTCTATGTATGTTTGATAAAGTTGATCTTAACACAATGTTTATCTCTGTCTAGTCTATGTATGTTTGATAAAGTTGATCTTAACATAATGTTATCTCTGTCTAAGTCTATGTATGTTTGATAAAGTTGATCTTAACACAATGTTTATCTCTGTCTAAGTTATATATGTTTGATATAAAGTTGATCTTAACACAATGTTATCTCTGTCTAAGTTTATGTTTATTTGATAAAGTTGATCTTAACATAATGTTATCTCTGTCTAAATCAATGTATGTTTGATAAAGTTGATCTTAACACATGTTATCTCTGTCTTAGTCTATGTATGTTTGATAAAACTGATCTTAATATAATGTGATCTCTGTCTTAGTCTATGTATGTTTGATTAAAACTGATCTTAATATAATGTTATCTCTGTCTAAGTCTATGTATGTTTGATAAACTGATCTTAACACAATGTTATCTCTGTCTAAGTCTATGTATGTTTGATAAAGTTGATCTTAACACAATGTCGTGTCTGTCTAAGTCTATGTATGTTTGATAAAGTTGATCTTAACACAATGTTATCTCTGTCTAAGTCTATGTATGTTTGATAAAACTGATCTTAACACAGTGTTATCTCTGTCTAAGTCTATGTATGTTTGATAAAACTGATCTTAACACAATGTTATCTCTGTCTAAGTCTATGTATGTTGATAAAACTGATCTTAACACAATGTTATCTCTGTCTAAGTCTATGTATGTTTGATAAAGTTGATCTTAACACAATGTTATCTCTGTCTAAGTCTATGTATGTTTGATAAAACTGATCTTAACACAATGTTATCTCTGTCTAAGTCTATGTATGTTTGATAAACTTGATCTTAACACAATGTCGTGTCTGTCTAAGTCTATGTATGTTTGATAAAGTTGATCTTAACACAATGTTATCTCTGTCTAAGTCTATGTATGTTTGATAAAACTGATCTTAACACAATGTTATCTCTGTCTAAGTCTATGTATGTTTGATAAAACTGATCTTAATATAATGTTATCTCTGTCTAAGTCTATGTATGTTTGATAAAGTTGATCTTAACACAATGTTATCTCTGTCTAAGTCTATGTATGTTTGATAAAACTGATCTTAACACAATGTTATCTCTGTCTAAGTCTATGTATGTTTGATAAAACTGATCTTAACATAATGTTATCTCTGTCTAAGTCTATGTATGTTTGATAAAACTGATCTTAACATAATGTTATCTCTGTCTAAGTCTATGTATGTTTGATAAAACTGATCTTAACACAATGTTATCTCTGTCTAAGTCTATGTATGTTTGATAAAACTAATCTTAATATAATGTTATCTCTGTCTAAGTCTATGTATGTTTGATACAACTGATCTTAACACAATGTTATCTCTAAGTCTAAGTATGTTTGATAAAGTTGATCTTATCACAATGTTATCTCTGTCTAAGTCTATGTATGTTTGATACAACTGATCTTAACACAATGTTATCTCTGTCTAAGTCTATGTATGTTTGATAAAACTGATCTTAATATAATGTATCTCTGTCTAAGTCTATGTATGTTTGATAAAGTTGATCATAACACAATGTTATCTCTGTCTAAGTCTATGTATGTTTGATAAAGTTGATCTTAACATAATGTTATCTCTGTCTAAGTCTATGTATGTTTGATAAAGTTGATCATAACATAATGTTATCTCTGTCTAAGTCTATGTATGTTTGATAAAACTGATCTTAACATAATGTTATCTCTGTCTAAGTCTATGTATGTTTGATAAAACTGATCTTAACACAATGTTATCTCTGTCTAAGTCTATGTATGTTTGATAAAACTGATCTTAATATAATGTATCTCTGTCTAAGTCTATGTATGTTTGATAAAGTTGATCATAACACAATGTTATCTCTGTCTAAGTCTATGTATGTTTGATAAAGTTGATCTTAACATAATGTTATCTCTGTCTAAGTCTATGTATGTTTGATAAAGTTGATCATAACACAATGTTATCTCTGTCTAAGTCTATGTATGTTTGATAAAACTGATCTTAATATAATGTATCTCTGTCTAAGTCTATGTATGTTTGATAAAGTTGATCATAACACAATGTTATCTCTGTCTAAGTCTATGTATGTTTGATAAAGTTGATCTTAACACAATGTTATCTCTGTCTAAGTCTATGTATGTTTGATAAAGTTGATCTTAACACAATGTTATCTCTGTCTAAGTCTATGTATGTTTGATAAAGCTGATCTTAACATAATGTTATCTCTGTCTAAGTCTATGTATGTTTGATAAAACTGATCTTAACACAATGTTATCTCTGTCTAAGTCTATGTATGTTTGATAAAACTGATCTTAACACAATGCTATCTCTGTCTAAGTCTATGTATGTTTGATAAAACTGATCTTAACATAATGTTATCTCTGTCTAAGTCTATGTATGTTTGATAAAACTGATCTTAACATAATGTTATCTCTGTCTAAGTCTATGTATGTTTGATACAACTGATCTTAACACAATGTTATCTCTGTCTAAGTCTATGTATGTTTGATAAAACTGATCTTAATATAATGTTATCTCTGTCTAAGTCTATGTATGTTTGATACAACTGATCTTAACACAATGTTATCTCTGTCTAAATCTAAGTATGTTTGATAAAGTTGATCTTATCACAATGTTATCTCTGTCTAAGTCTATGTATGTTTGATACAACTGATCTTAACATAATGTTATCTCTGTCTAAGTCTATGTATGTTTGATAAAACTGATCTTAACACAATGTTATCTCTGTCTAAGTCTATGTATGTTTGATAAAACTGATCTTAACACAATGTTATCTCTGTCTAAGTCTATGTATGTTTGATAAAGTTGATCTTAACACAATGTTATCTCTGTCTCAATCTATGTTTGATAAAATTGATCTGAAAAAAAAAGATCTTTCTGTCTCAATCTATGTTTGATAAAATTGATGTGAAAAAAATTATCTTCTGTCTCAATCTGTGTTTGATAAAACTGATCTTAACAAAATGATCTCTCTGTCTCTGTGTGTTTGATAAAACTGATTTTAACAAAATGATTTCTCTGTCTCTGTGTGTTTGATAAAACTGATCTTAACAAAATGATTTCTCTGTCTCTGTGTGTTTGATAAAACTGATCTTAACAAAATGATCTCTCTGTCTCTGTATGTTTGATAAAACTGATCTTAACAAAATGATTTCTCTGTCTCTGTGTGTTTGATAAAACTGATCTTAACAAAATGATCTCTCTGTCTCTGTATGTTTGATAAAACTGATCTTAACAAAATGATTCTCTGTCTCTGTGTGTTTGATAAAACTGATCTTAACAAAATGGTGTCGCTGTCTCTGTGTGTTTGATAAAACTGATCTTAACAAAATGGTGTCGCTGTCTCTGTGTGTTTGATAAAACTGATCTTAACAAAATGGTCTCTCTGTCTCAGTCTGTGTATGTTTGATAAAACTGATCTTAACAAAACGTTATCTCTGTCTATGTTTGATAAAACTGATTTAATAAAATGGTCTCTCTGCTTCAATCTGTGTACGTGTGATAAAACTGATTTTTAAAAAAGGTCTATCTTTATCAATATCCCTGACTACGTGATAAAACTTATCTTAAAAAACACAATCTTTGTCTCGGTCTGTGTGTGTGATAAGGAGAAGACTGGCAGAATGGTTCAGACGTTCGCCTGCCAATAACTAAACTCGAGGTTCCAGGGTTCGTTTCCCGCTGAGGCCTCGACTTTTCCTCAGTTTGACCAGAAAATCGAATTGAACGTCTATTCCTTCAGAAAGGGACGAAAAACGAGTCAGACTCGTATGCCTTCTGGCATGCGCACATTAAAGATCATGCAGCAGTTGAAAATTGTAAAGAGCAAGGCTTTCACCCAGCAGCCCTGGTATAAAACATTGGAGAGACAGGTTGATGTCCCAGTCCCACCCCTAGAAGGCCAATTGGACTGCTTGCCTTTCTAAAGTCTTGGTCCCCCCAAAATGGGTGGCGCTACACTGCGGCGACGCGCTCTCAAAGGGGAGAGCAGACAGAGTTTCACATCACATATCCATTGTGACAAAAGAATCATATGAACATGAATGACTATGAATATGAAAATAATTGTATCTCTGTCACAGTCTTTGTTCACTACTGAGAGAGAGAGAGAGAGAGAGAGAGAGAGAGAGAGAGAGAGAGAGAGTGGTGTGTGTGCGTCTTTTGTGTGCGTGTGTGCGCGCGCGTGTGCGTGCGTGCATGAGTGCATGCGTGTATTTGTGTTTGAGAGTGTGTGTGCACGCGCACGTGTCTGTGTGAGCGAACAGATTAATAATCACACAACTGTTCATGTTTCAGATCGAAGGCCTCCACCGACATCCAGGTTCAGAAACCAACAACACAACGCGCATTACGTCACACCCAGACTGACGTCTCCTAACCATGTCGTCATCACCTGGCATCAGAATGGGGACCCCTATTCTGACGTCACTCCTCGTCACCGCCCTGCTGACATCACACCTTGTTTCTTCAGTTCCGTGCTCTTTTGAAAGCGTCGACAACGAAACTCGAATATCCTGCGACAACCGCCGATTGACGAGACTACCACGCACTTGGTCTGTTGACCACGTGACCTGGCTGAGTCTGTCGACTAATATGCTGACGTCACTCCGAGGCCTTGATGAGCCTCGCTTTTCCGGGCTGAGATATCTGGAGGTGAGGAACAACAAGCTGCGGGAAGTGTGCTGGGAGGACCTATCTCACGTACCGGATCTAACCCACCTGGATCTGAGCGGAAACCCGCTAGAAGCTCTTCCCAAAGACGCCTTGAAGGGAGTTCCTCGTCTGGAGTTTTTAGGTTTGAGTAACACCACGCTGAAAGTGATCCACGACCACGCTTTTGCCGGCCTGTCACAGTTATTTACCCTTGACCTGAGCCACAACAGCCTGGAGAAAGTTCCCGTGCCTGCATTGAATCCTCTGAAAGCTCTTCAATCGTTAGATCTGTCGTCAAATAACATTCAGAATCTTGAAAATGATAGTTTTTCGAGTGTGAGTACTCTTGTGTCTCTGCAGTTGTCTTACAATAAACTGTCGCGGCTGCCGTCTCGGGCGTTTTGCGGCTTAGAGAATCTGAAGACGCTGGATTTAAACAACAACAACATCCTTCTGACCAACGATAATTACCCTTCTGGTGTATTCAGACCCTTGTCTGCCCTCGAGTCTCTGGTTATTCACAACAACGATGTGAATATGGATGGGGAATACCCACTGAATGTCTTTGATCCGTTAAGCTCGCTGAAGAGCCTGGACATTGATGGCTTTAGTTCTGCTAATTTCCAAGCATTTTCTTCTCTGAAAAATCTGACACATTTCATCTTGGATGACCACTGCCATGTTGCTGAGTTGACGAACACAACTTTGGCAGTGTTCCATAATTCATCTCTGCAATACCTGTCAATGAATTGTCGCATAGGAAATATCGAACCCTGCGCCTTTTGCCATCTGCCCAATTTGAAAACCTTACGTCTCGTCAGAAACAGTCATCTGAAAGTAGAAGTAGCTTTTCAAGCCATGTATGGCCTCCAGAACCAGACCCTGTCCCTCATTGATCTGTCTGGAAACGATTACCGCATCGACGCCGCAAACATCAACAGCGAGAACACAAAATACTTTGCTAATGTCTGCGTTGAAGAACTCAATCTCCATAACTCCCTCATTGGAAGCGTGTCCACCTCGTCCTTTGACTTCTTCAGAGGGCCGTTTAGCACATGTCTGAAACGTCTGGACCTTTCTTTAAACCTTCTCAACAGCTGGCAGATCAGCCGCCTCTACATCAGGATTATGACCAGGCTGAGGAACCTGGAGGAGTTCTGGATGCAAGACCAGCAGTCACGGACCATCACGAGCGATATCTGCTTCCTGCAGAGAGAGCTTTGTCAGAAGGAAACGTTTTCTACAGATAAATCAGACTTCACCTGCTACGTACCTGTTTCCAAGAAGCTGAAGGTGTTGAACGTCTCTGGATTTGTCACTGACGTCCCCTCCGTTTGTCAGACCGTGATTGCTACCCGCGCTGCTGATCTGCAGACGCTTGATTTGTCCTATGAGGGTTTAGCCAGGTGAGCAATACCACTACCAATAATAATAATGATAATAATAATAATAATGATGATGATGATGATGATGATAATAATAATAATAATAATAATAACAATAATAATAATAATGATGATGATGATGATGATAATAATATTATTATTATAACAACAACAATAAAAAAAAAATGATGATGATGATCATCATCATCATAACAAAATGTCAACACAACATACTGACTGGGAGGACGTGGGTTTGAATCCCCGTCAGTCAAAACACACACACCGCACACACGCACGCACGCACACACTCGACACACATACACGCAAATACACATACATAAACACACATACACATACATATACACACACACATATATATACACACACGTACGTACTCACACACCACACGCACACACAAGACACAAACACACACAAATGCACACACACACAGACACCCGCACACATATATACATACACACACTCACACATACAAACACATACACACACAAACACACGCCACACACACACACGCAAACCACAGACAGACACACTCTTACAGACACACACACACACACACACACACACACACACACACACACACACACACACACACAACACACACACACGCACACACAACGCACATGCACCTACACACGCACTCACACACATACATACACACACACATGCAACGCACATACACACTCATACACACATACACACACCACACACACACACATACAAACAACACACATACAAACAAACAAACACACACACACACACAAACAACACACATACAAACACACAAACACACACACACACATACACACACATGCAACGCACACACACACACACATACACACACACATACAAACAACACACATACAAACAACACACACACACACACACACATACAACACACACACATACAAACAACACACATACAAACAACACACACAACAACACACACACACACACACACACACACACACACACACACACACACACACACACACACACACACCACACACACACACACACACACACACACACACACACACCTGTGGCTTTTTTTGGTCCTGACTAAAGTACTTGTTGATCAGGTATATGCTCTAGCTGATCAGGTTTATGCCATGATTGATCAGGTTTATACCCTAGCTATATGCCCTAGATTACTAGGTTTATGTCCTGGCTGATCAGTTTTATATCCTGGCTGATCAGGTTTATGTCCTGATTAGGTTTATGCCCTAGCTGATCAGGTTTATGTCCTGGCTGATCAGGTTTATGTCCTGATTAGGTTTATGCCCTAGCTGATCAGGTTTATGCCCTAGCTGATCAGGTTTATGTCCTGGCTGATCAGGTTTATGTCCAATCTGATCAGGTTTATGCCCTAGCTGATCAGGTTTATGTCCAAGCTGATCAGGTTTATGCCCTAGCTGATCAGGTTTATGCCCTAGCTGATCAGGTTTATGTCCTGGCTGATCAGGTTTATGTCCTAGCTGATCAGGTTTATGTCCTGGCTGATCAGGTTTATATCCTAGCTGATCAGGTTCATGTCCTGGCTGATCAGGTTTATGTCCTGGCTGATCAGGTTTATGTCCTGGCTGATCAGATTTATGCCCTAGCTGATCAGGTTTATGTCCTATCTGATCAGGTTTATGTCCTGGCTGATCAGGTTTATGCCCTGGCTGATCAGGTTTATGTCCTGGCTGATCAGGTTTATGCCCTAGCTGATCAGGTTTATGTCCTAGCTGATCAGGTTTATGTCCTAGCTGATCAGGTTTATGTCCTGGCTGATCAGGTTTATGCCCTAGCTGATCAGGTTTATGTCCAAGCTGATCAGGTTTATGTCCAAGTTGATCAGGTTTATGTCCAAGCTGATCAGGTTTATGTCCAATCTGATCAGGTTTATGCCCTAGCTGATCAGGTTTATGTCCAAGCTGATCAGGTTTATGTTCAAGCTGATAAGGTTTATGTCCCAGCTGATCAGGTTTAAGTCCAAGCTGATCAGGTTTATGCCCTAGCTGATCAGGTTTATGCCCTAGCTGATCAGGTTTATGCCCTAGCTGATCAGGTTTATGTCCAAGCTGATCAGGTTTATTCCCTACTTGATCAGGTTTAGTGTCCTGGCTGATCAGGTTTATTGTCCTGGCTGATCAGGTCTATGTTCTGATTAGGTTTATGTCCTAGCTGATCAGGTTTATGCCCTAGCTGATCAGGTCTATGTTCTGATTAGGTTTATGTCCTAACTGATCATGTTTATGCCCTAGCTGATCAGGTTTATGTTCTGATTAGGTTTGTATCCTAGCTGATCAGGTTTATGCCCTAGCTGCTCAGGTTTATGCCCTAGCTGCTCAGGATTATGCCCTAGCTGCTCAGATTTATGCCCTAGCTGCTCAGGTTTATGCCTAGCTGCTCAGGTTTATGCCCTAGCTGATCAGGTTTATGTCCTAGATGATCAGGTTTATGTCCTAGCTGATCAGGTTTATGCCCTAGCTGATCAGGTTTATGCCCTAGCTCATCAGGTTTATGTTCTGATCAGGTTTATGCCCTAGCTGATCAGGTTTATGTCCTGGCTGATCAGGTTTATGTCCCTAGCTGATCAGGTTCATGACCTAGCTGATCAGGTTTATGTTCCTGAGCTGATCAGGTTTCATGCCTAGCTGATCAGTTTATGCCCTAGCTGATCAGGTTCATGACCTAGCTGATCAGGTTTATGCCATAGCTGATTAGGTTATGCCCTAACTTTATGTCCTAGATGATCAGGATTATGCCCTACTATCAGATTTATGCCCTAGCTGATCATGTTTATGTCCCTGCTGATCATGTTTAAGTTTACTGACTAGGTTAGTCTTGATGCCCTAGCTGATCAGGTTTATGCCTAACTGATCAGGTTTATGCCCTAGCTGATCAGGTTTATGCCCTAGCTGATCAGGTTTATGTATCCTAGCGATCAGGTTTATGCACTAGCTGGTCAGCTTTATGCCCTAGCTGATCAGATTTATGCCTAGCTGATCAGGTTTATGCCTAGCTGATCAGATTTATGTCCCTAGCTGCTCGGTTTATGCCCTAGCTGCTCAGGTTTAATGCCCTAGCTGATCAGGTTTATGTCCCTAGCTGATCAGGTTTATGTCCTACACAGTTATGTCGATAGGTTTATGCCCTACTGATCAAGTTTATGTCTGCTGATCAGTTTATGCCCTAGCATCAGTTAGTCCGGCTGATCAGGTTATGCCTACTGACAGTTCAGACCTTTATCAGGTTTATGTTCTAGCTGATCAGGTTCATGACCTAGCTGATCAGGTTTATGCCCTAGCTGATCAGGTTCATGACCTAGCTGATCAGGTTTATGCCTTAGCTGATTAGGTGTATGCCCTAGCTGATCAGATTTATGTCCTAGATGATCAGGATTATGCCATAACTTATCAGATTTATGCCCTAGCTGATCATGTTTATGTCCTGGCTGATCATGTTTATGCTTTAGCTGACTAGGTTTATGTCCTATATGTATGCCCCAGCTGATCAGGTTTATGCCTTAACTGATCAGGTTTATGCCCTAGCTGATCAGGTTTATGCCCTAGCTGATCAGGTTTATGCCCTAACTGATCATTTTTATGCCCTAACTGATTAGGTTTTATGTTCAAGCTGATTAGGTTTATATCCTAACTGATCATGTTTATGCCCTAACAGATTAGGTTTATACTCTAACTGATCAGGTTTATTTTCGAGCTGATTAGGTTTATACCCTAAATGATCATGTTTATGCCCTAACAGATTAGATTTATACTCTAACTGATCAAGTTTATGTTCGAGTTGAGTAGGTTTGTGCCCTAGTTGATAAGATTTATGCCCTAGCTGATCAGGTTTATGTCCTAGCTGATCAGGTTAATGCCCTGGCTCCAATACCTGGTCCACCCTCAAACGTAAACGGACATGTATCTCTCTGTAGGAACAGGTAAGTCAGAGCTGAAGCCAGGAACTGTTCAAGAATTCAATTACCTGAGTTCCAGGTATTGAAAATAACAAACTTCTAAATGAAATTTATGACACCGGAAAAATCCCCAAAGATATGTCAAAATCAATTTTCAATGCACTTCCCAAGAAAGCAGATGCTATAGAATGCGAACTCCATCGCACAATCAGCTTGACGAGTCATATTAAGAATAATCACGATGAAGACAAGGAACAGAATCAAAAGAGAAATAGCAGAAGAACAGTGTAGATTTGTCGAAAGGAAAGGAACTATCAATGCCATATACATCCTAATAAATATCATAGAGAGGTCAGTAGAGTTGAATAAGGATTTCTCTTTATGCTTGTTGATTATACCAAGGCTTTCGATCGGGTAAGAAACGAATTGATCAACCAAATACAAAAACTCAATATTGATGGAAAATATCAAAGAATAATCAGAAATATGTACTGGAAACAAACAGCAGCAATGAGAATAGACAACGGTACAAGCTTTTTCCAAAATATCAAAAGAGGGGTCAGGCAGGATTGTGTTCAGTCACTAGATTTGTTTTCACTTTACAGCGAAACTATCATGAGAAACATAGAAGAATGCCCTGGGTTAAAGGTTGGAGGAAAAATGGTAAACAACATTCGTTACGCAGACGACATCGTGCTAATTGCAGAAAATGAAAGGGACCTACAAAACCTTGTGAATATACTAGAAATAGAAAGCAAAGGTAAGGGGTTGGAACTAAATAGCAAGAAGACTGAAGTCATGGTGATCAGTAAAAAACATGAAATCCCTCATGCAACATAACAGCAAACGGCACAACTTTGAGACAGGTTGAATAAGTTTAAATACCTGGGAACGGTCATTTCACCAGACGGCAAGATGCACATCAGAAATAGCCAGCAGAATCGGCCAAGCCAAAACAGCATTCAAACAGATGAAAAGCATTCTTACCAACAAATGCCTATCAATTAATATCAGGAAGTGAGTTTTTGAATGCTATATAGAACCGATGCTGTTGTACGTTTGTGAGGCGTGGACAGTCAACACGCAAAGTCAGAACAAAATTGAGGCAATTGAAATGTGGTTTCTAAGAAGAATGTTGAAAGTTCCATGGACAGCAAAGAAAACGAACAAGACAACCTTGAAGGAGGCAAACACAAGAAAATCATTAATAAAGAAGAAGATTAGGAAAAGGCAAGCAACACTTATAGGACATTTTATGAGGAAAGACAAATTAGAGCACCTGGTCACAATAGGAAAGCTAGAGGGAAATAGAGCACCAAGTAGACCCAGGGAGAAAATATTGGATGGACTTGCAGGGTGGCTGAAGACAGAGAGGGTGGGAGATGTATTTGCAGCGACAGGGGATAGATTCGTGTGAGGGGTCATGATCGCCATCGCCATGCGGCAGGGCACATGATGATGATGATGATGATGTGATTCCAAAGGCACAGATGGAGGATCCTGACTGCTCCTGCATCACATCAACCCCCCACCCCACCCCTGCCCTCTCTGTAGACCATGCTGATCATGGGATAAGATGGCGACCTTATCAATTGATTTGATTTTGTGTTTTCATTCACGTAGGTGTGACTTTCAATTGCTGGTCTGGTCTCTCTGCAAACTCTCAACCTTCGCGGCAACTTCTGCAAAAACATGATCAGCACTTTCTTTGACGACATGAGGGCGCTCCGTCACCTGAACATGGGCAGCCTGGGCCTGGATTCCGAGTTCCTGCTACGGGAAGGACAACGTCTTTTAAGCAACTTGAGCCAGTTGGAGGATTTGGACCTGTCGTACAACACGTTGTCCCTTCTCCATCCTGACATGCTGACCAATCAACCCCACCTTCTGAAACTGAATCTGGCTCATAACAGATTTCAGGTAAGCTGTCACTAACTTTGTGAAGAGAGCGACTGAGAGACAAGGACATCTCATCATCATCATCATCTCATCATCATCATCATCATCACACCCCCCACCACCACCACCACCACACCACCACCACCACCACACCACCACACCCCACCACCACATCATCATCATCATCATCATCATCATCATCATCATCATCATCATCATCATGTTCTACGTACTTTTTCTTAGGATTGATAATGGGTACATGTACGAGCGTATTAAGTGCATTTTTGGCTCTAGAGAGGTGAGATATGCAGAAGCAATTTTCGGTAATTTATGCCTATTTTAAACATATGTTTTGATGTCCTTGGGTATGCTTAAATTTGTAATCAGGTGTTTTTTGAATCCCCTGTGCGATAAAATGAACAAGAGTGGTCAACGCCAGGGGCACGTCCTTAGATTATGTGCACGAATGCATTGATATGTGTACTAAATTTTCTTTTCCTTTTTTCCCCAGTTGAATATACTGTATGTTTTGAAACAGGATGTAGCCTTGATATGGCTCTACGCAGTCGATTGGGCTTTAAACAAAAATAACAATCACACTAGTTCTAGTGATGTCCCCTTCATGTTCACCTTTGTCTCCAGACCGTGCCGATGCACAGAGGTTTGCGTAGGCTGAAGGAGTCTGCTAGATCATCACTGCACATTTTGATGGAGCACATATGGGACTGGCCTAGTGTGAAGACGTCATCTTGACCTATTCGAGCTGAGAAATTCTGTTTCAGTTTCTCAGGATGACGCATCCGCGCTTGGTACGAGTTCCGTATGCACTAACGTCACAGGTGATGGAGAAGACCCAGAATGGTCACGGCACAAACCTTAAGCCTGCACATAAACCCATGAGCTGGCCAGGTCCTGAGGTCCTACTTAGATAGTCCCATAACCCTGAGGTCGTTAGGGGAGTGAGGTGGCAGAGACCTCAACCTTTCCCGGGCCAGCACCACGAGGGCTGCGCCCATCCCCTCTCCTTCGATTCAAATTCATATTCACAATTTTTTTTACCAAGGCTCAGAAGATTGGTCTACAAGGTGTGGGACCGGGGAAATCAACCTCTCTCTTGAATATTTTATACCAAGGCACTATTTTCAACTGCCGTGGGATCTTTAGTGTGCGCAGCCAGAAGGTCACGGGTCCGAAGGACAAGACGTTCAGTTCGATTTCCCGGTCAAACTGAGGAGAAAAGTCGAGGTCTCTACGGGGAGTGAACCCTGAAACCTCGAGTTTAGTTATTGGCAGGTGAACGTCTGAACCATTCTGTCACTCTTCTCCAGTATGGTGCCGTGTGAAAATGAGAATCTGCTGTACGCAATTTACTTTGTCTCACTTGTCTCATTTTTCTCTTTCATCATCATCATCATCAGATGCCCTGCCGCGTGGCGTTGGCGATCATGGACTTCCATCTGTCTCTATCTCTTGCCGCCCCAAGCATCTCCTCCACCCTCCTCGTCTTCAGCCACTCCGTAAGTCCGTCTAGCATTTTCTGCCTGGGTTTACCTGGTGCTCTATTTCCCTCCAGCTTTCCCGTTGTTACCAGGTGCTTCAAATCCCCCTTCCTCATAAAATGGCCTATAAATGTTGCCTGTCTTTTCCTAATCTTCCTTATGAATGATCTACTTGTGTCTGCCTCTATCAAGACTGTCTCGTTTGTTTTCTTTGCTGTCCATGGAACTCTCAACATTCTTCTTAGAAACACATCTCGGCTGCCTCAATCTTCTTCTGGCTTTGCTTGTTGACTGTCCACCGCCTCACATCCGTACAACAGTACTGGTTCTATATGACATTCAAGAACTCTCTTCCTGATGTTAATTGATAGGCATTTGTTGGTAAGAATGCTCTTTTCTTTCAGCATGTTCCATTACGCGTCGCTCATCTCACCAGCCTGGCCGTCCTTGACCTTACCTCCAACATAATGACGTCACTCTCCCCGCGCGAGCGCCTCGACTTCGACAGCCTGGCCAGCGCGAGACAACCAGCGACCTTCACCCTGCGTTTGCGCGGGAATCCTCTCTCATGCGCGTGCATCGACCTCGGCTTCGTGCAGTGGCTGGCCTCAACGACGGTGCGGTTGGACGGCGACAACCACAACCAGGGTTTCGATGAAGATTATGACGACAACAGACGTGAGTATCCTTGCGTGACTGAAGAAGGGAATCGGTCCAACACCATGCAGGTCATCGCTGAGTGGGACTGGCACTGGCGCCACTGTTACGGGCCGCAGATGCTGTGGATGGCGCTGGCTCTCCTGTCGCTGCAGCAGCTGGGGCTGATGATCACCTTCATTCTGTCGCGGAACTGGTCGCACGTGCTGTACGCTGTTTACGCGCTGCGTAACTACCGGCTGCCTCGACGGTAAGTTTAGTACGACAGAATTTACAATGCAGTTACCAGTCGCCGTGGTGTAGTGGTCAGCGCAACGGACTACCGACTGGAAGGTTGTGGGTTCGAATCCCTATCAGTCTCTTCAAAAAAAAAAAAAAAAAAAAAAATCATTGTGAGATTTTTCGGCTCTAACCGGCTCCTACCCAGAGTTGGGCGTGCTATAGGTTCATTGGGAAGGCTGGGACCACACAGTCGAGTCTCATCCACTTTATGGATGTGTCATTGAGGGTGTTGCTCAAATCTTCTGACCAGCACCGCAGGTGTCTGTATCTATCGGGCCTAGTTGACGCCAGGATACATTATGCTAGTAAGCGTAGAGTACAGCCCTGTCACGCAGTCTCAATCCTAGATAGAACTCCACAGTATCATGATTATCATCTTCATTGACATCCTCATCATCGCATTGTAAGAACTGTACCAGCGTTTGTGGCCATTAAGGTGGCGTAGACAATGGGACGAAAAAAACAACAAAAAACAGTGAGCACAAAGGTGACCTCCATGAGTGCAATGATCCTTAAAAAAAGAAGAAAAAATTGCAAGGTAGTAGTGTAAAATTGTTATTGTTATTTTGTTAAAAGCCCAGCCGACTGCATAGAGCCATATCAGGGCTATAACCATCTCAAAGCATACACAATACTTCGACAGGGAAAAAAAATAAATAAAAGAAAATTTAGTACACATATGAATGCATTCGCGCACATATCTAAGACATGCCCCTGGCATTGACCACTCGTCCAATTCATCACACAGCGAATTTAAAAAACATACTTGAATACACATTTAAACATAACTAAGGACACTAAAACATACACAAAAATGAGTCTAAATTACCTGAAATTGTTTCCGCATATCTCATTTGCCCAGAGCCAAAAATGTACTAAAATACATGTATCCATTTATCAATCCTAAGGAAAAGTATGTAAGACTCTATCCAACACATACAGGTAAATGGACCAGCAAGCAAAAAATGATAGGAAGAAATGACAGAAGCAAAGAGCAAGACAGAAACAAAGAGAGTGATAAAAAAGAGGAAATTTCTAGTACAAAATTTCCAGAAAGTGGGGATACTATTTATACTGAAAGAACCCCAGGCATCCACAAGGGGGTCGAACATAGCTGACACCCCCCCCAAAAACAAACAAACAAAAACAAAACAAAACACACAGATACAGATAGACAGACAGACAGACAGACAGACACACACACACACACACACACACACACACACACAGACACACACACACACACACACACAGACACACACACACACACACACACACACACACACACACACACAGACACACACACACACACACACACACACACACATGGAAAAGAAACTCAAGCACACATATCAATGCTTTCGTACACATAGTCAAAGAATATGTCCCTGATGTTGATCATTCAAGTTCATATTGCTTATATCCCAGCCGAGTACAAGAGCCATATCAGGGCTAACACCACATCAAAAACAACAACCAGGTTTAGATAAAAGACAACAGTTAAGGTAGCAGGTACAGTGGGGGAGATGAGAAATTTGACTTTTTGGAATTACTACTTCCTATATTTTTTTTAACACAGAAAAATCATTTCTACACTATATCCTCAAAGCATTTTGCTGAAAAACAAACAGATTTGCTTCAGGAATTTTTTTAGTAAGGCTGGGGTGACCCAAAAATCTCCTGAAAATCAACGTTTGTCAAAATTGACCTTTTTTTTGTCGTTTTGCGTTCCTAGTGCGTACAAATATTAACCAATCTGCATGAATTTTGGCACAAAGCTTTATCATACTAACAGCTAGCTTGTGTCATACCAGATTTTGGATAACTTGTATAGTTTAGTAATAAAGCTTGTAAAAGTGTAAAAAATTTTAATGACATTTAACGCGAATTTTATACGCCCATAGAATGAAGACAAAACTGGATATCAAAAAGTTGGTATGACAAAAGCTTCATTTTGTAATATAGGTTATATTAAAAAAAGCAAATCTTCAAAAAGAATTATACCCTGGGAATTAGTCTGTCAAAAACTATCACTATTTTTGGTATCGAAAATTTCACATTAATTTACATAATTAATTACAACACAAATTATATGAAACATTTTACCAAAATAATATTTTTTTCTATTAGAGACATGTATCCTGCAGATTTCTGCCAAAAATCAGGTTTCTAGCTTATGTATATCCACTGTTACTAAAATAAACAAAAAATAGCTTCTCCGCCACTGTACCTGCTACCAAGCCACGCTCACCTTGTTAACCTCGCAAGCCTAAAATGCAATTAAAACCCTCCACCCGCCTCATCACCAAAGTGTTTTAAGAGAAAAAGAAACCTGAAAACAAATCTAAACATAACTAAGGACACTAAAAGACATACAAAAACTTACCTAAGTTATCCAAAATTGCTTCTGCACATCACATTTCCTTAAAGCCACAAACGTAGTCAATACATGTGCCTAGTCATCAGTCTCAAGATAAACCTAAGAGAAAGTATGCAAGGTTGTCGTTTTTGACGTGGTGTTAGCCCTGATATGGCTCTAGTAGTCGGCTGGGATATAAGCAATATGAACTTGAACTTGAATGGTCAACGCCAGGGGCATATCCTTTGATTATGTGTACGAAAGCATTGATATGTGTGCATTGATACGTAAAAGAACATATACAAGTGAATGGACCAGCAAGGCAGAAAATGATAGGAAGCAATGACAGAAAGCAAAGGAGTAAGGCAGAAAGACAGACACAAAAGAGGAGATTTCTAGCACAGAATTTCCTTCTTTTTGTTTAACTGAAAGAGCCCTGGGCATCTTATCTTCGTGGGGAAATATGTCAAGGTCAAGGCTACACGCACTGGGAGGGGAAGTGCATATAATCAGCATACTTTCAAGGACATATATGGGGGGGGGGGGGGAGGGGGAACGCTTTTTGAGGGACTTTCCACAATATTTAACATCTGTAGCTGTCTACCATTGTCCTCAAAGCTTTATTTCAAAGCTTCTTCAAGGTCATAGTCACCTTGAAAAGTACAAAATCTGGATTTTTTTGGTGTGTAATTGTTCTTGTAAAAAAAAAGGGACGATTGTGAGATGGCTTTAATATTTTTATGTATCATTTTAGTATTTATCTATTTTATTATTATTATCATTATTATTGTTATTATTATCATCATCATCATTATTATTATTACTATTAGTTTTGTTGATGTTGTTGTTATCATCATTAATATTATTGTTGTTGTTTTGTTGTTGTTATGATTATTAATCATATCATCATCATCATCATTTCTATCATCATCATCAATCATCATCATCATCATCATCATTATCATCATCATCATCATTATAATCATCTTCATAATCATCATTAGTAGTAGTAATAGTGGTAGTTTTATTATCATTATTATGTCATCATTATTATTATCATCATCTCATCATCAATGATCATGTTTATTATCATTATTATCATAATTGTGTGTGTGTGTGTGTGTGT
Source organism: Monoplex corrugatus (assembly GCA_030674185.1). Taxonomy (NCBI): domain Eukaryota; kingdom Metazoa; phylum Mollusca; class Gastropoda; order Littorinimorpha; family Ranellidae; genus Monoplex; species Monoplex corrugatus. The sequence continues at coordinate 13,592,848 of JAPXFY010000033.1, forward strand.
GTGTGTGTGTGTGTGTGTGTGTGTGTGTGTGTGTGTGTGTGTGTGTGTGTGTGTGTGTGTGTGTGTGTGTGTGTGTGTGTGTGTGTGTTGTGTGGTGTGGTTGTGTGGTGGGGGTGTGTGGGTGTTTTTAGGGAAGATTTTCGCAAGCATGCCTATGTGGGATATGCTGACGCCGACATCGAGCTTGCTATAGAAATGGAGGAATGTCTGCAGCGACGTCGAGGTGTGAATTTGCTGCTGCGTTACGAAGAGGAGCTGCCCGGCTCGATTAGGGCTGAGAATGTAGTGGCGAACATTGACGACAGTTGGAAGGTATATTATGGGGACTAGGTCATTCTGAACGTGTATTTCGTTAAAAAATCAGAAAGGAGGGGGGGGGGGTTGAAGACTTTTTGTTTAGGGTGATGGGTACGGGGAGAGAGAGAGAGAGAGGAGGAGAGAGAGAGAGAGAGAGAGAGAGAGAGAGAGAGAGAGAGAGAGAGTGTGTGTGTGTATAATACGTGTGCCTGTGCACGTGTGTTTGAATTTTCTTTCCTCTGTCACTGCTGTCCACACCTGTAAAACGTACCTCGTCTTATGTGCGCTCACAAACATGCCAACCAACAACCCCCCCCCCCCCCTCCAAACTAGCCATAAAAGAAATAATAAAAAAAGAAGAAAGAAAGAAAGAAAGAAAGAAGAAAGAAAGAAAGAAAGAGAGAAAGAAAGAAGGAAAGAAAAGAAAGAAGAAAGAAAGAAAGAAAGAAGAAAGAAAGAAAGAAAGAAAGAAGAAAGAAAAGCCCGCACAAAATTCACCCCGTCAAGCTTGCCGGTTGCTAAATATCCAATGGAGCGAATAAGTAATGGAAAAAGATAAAGTAGATATTAATCAAAGGACATACTCTTGAGAGTCACGCAGGAATTATCTCCCATGTTGTAAAACTTCTCAAATCTAACACAGTTTGCGATACCCATTCAGCTAGCATAGAAGCAGATACAAAGCACAAAGAGGAGTGTTCTGAGCTTACGGTTTTTGTGCTTTGTATCTGCTTCTATGCTAGCTGAATGGATAGCGCAAACTGTGTTATATTTGAGAAGTTTCCAACATGGGACATAATTCCTACGTGACTCTCAAGAGTTATGTCCTTTGATTAATATATAAAAATTCTCCCTGCTTTTCTCTTATTTCTTTGATAAAGCAGATAATTCGATGACAATGTTGTGGATGATGGTTACGAAGACGAAGACGATGTTGGTACACTGTATTTCGATGACGACGATGATGATGATGATATGATGATGATGATGAGGATGACGACGACGACGACAACATACCCGGGAAATGGTGGTGATGGTGATTTATTTGGATGATGCCAGCAATGATGTATTTTGATGATGGTGGTGGTAATGATATGTGGAAGGTGGTGGTGGTGGTGGTGGTGATGGTGGCAGTGATGATGATATATGGAGGTGATGGTGGTGGTGGTGGTGATGGTGGCAGTGATGATGATATATGGAAGGTGATGGTGGTGGTGGTGGTGATGGTGGCAGTGATGATGATATATGGAAGGTGATGGTGGTGGTGGTGGTGATGGTGGCAGTGATGATGTATATGGAAGGTGGTGGTGGTGGTGTGGTGATGGTGGCAGTGATGATGATATATGGAAGGTGATGGTGGTGGTGGTGGTGATGGTGGCAGTGATGATATATATGGAAGGTGGTGGTGGTGGTGGTGGTGATGGTGGCAGTGATGATGATATATGGAAAGTGATGGTGGTGGTGGTGTTGATATATTCCCAAGGAAGGTAGTGATAATTGGAAGGATGATGACAATGTGTTTGGTGGATGATTAATATTTGGACGATGACGATAAATCTGGAGGATGACACTGACGACGACGACGACATGATGAAGTAAAGATGACTGTGATAAAGCTGATGTTGAGCAATACATTAATGATAGTGATTATGACGTCACTGACGACGATATATTCATATATTCATGATGATGATGGTGATGGTGATGATGAAGACGACAGTGATGATAAGGTGATGCAGAACGATGTTGACAGTGATGATAATGATGATGACAACAATGATTAATACAATAACGACAATGACTGCTACGATAATGAGAGTCTTTCACGTCGATTTTGCTTAAGATAGTAATGTTGCTGCTGCTGATGACGACGACAGTGACGATGATGCACAGTGTTGACGACAACGATATTGACAACGACGACGACGACGACGACGACGACGACGAAAACAACAATAATACAGCTAACACTGATAACAACAACAAATGCAACGCAGCCTTGATGATGACCATGACGATGGTGATGACGACGACGACGTCAACGACGATGATGGTGATGACGGCGACGACGACGGTTTTTAATATCAAAAACAAACGTAACAATAACCGTGATGACAATGACGCTGCTGCTGCTGATAATGACGACAATAATGACGACGATAATGAGAACGATAATGTGACAGGTGTTGCTGATCGTGACTCAAGCGATGACAGGGGACGAGTGGAGCATTTTCACCGTCCAACTGGCACAACGTAGCATTTCCGATCTGATGCCAGATCGAGTGATCATTGTGTTCAGGGTAGGTTCTTTTGACTGTATTTATTGATGTTTTTGTTTATGTATTCATCTATTTTTACTACAATTAGTATATCATCATCATCATACTACTACTTGCTACTACTACTAGTATTGTTGTTGTTGCTGTTGTTGTTGTTATCACGATTCATCTTTTTCTTCTTCGTGTTTTTCTTCTTCTTGTTATTCTTATTATTATCATTATTGCATGGTTATTATTGTTAATACTGTCATTATTAATACCGTCATTATTAGGAATGTTACTATTATTATTATTTATTATCATTATCATCATCATCATCATCATTATTATTGTTATTATGTTATTGTTATCATTATCATCGTCATCGTCGTCGTTGTCGTCGTCGTCGTCGTCGTCATCATCATCATCATCATGATCAACATCATCATCATCGTTTTAAAAAAAATCAAACTGGGAAAGGGTACCTCCAACATAATACAGGGCCGCCATCTAACTGGGACGCCCATCCCTGCACCCTGCAGGTTGCAGATGGCGGGTGGCCACAGCTATGAAGGTTGGCCGTGAAACAAACCACCTGTAGCCTGAACGAATTGTTATCAATATTGTTATTGTTTAAAGCCCAGCCAACTACGTAGAGCCATGTCAGGTCTATAACCGCTTCAAAACATACAAAACTTCAACAAGGGGGGGGGGGGGGGGAGAAAAGAAGTACACATATCAATGCATTCGCGCACATACTCTTAGGACATGCCCCAGGCGTTGACAACTCCGTCCAGTTTATCGCCCAGGGGATTTAAAAAACACACCTGAATACAAATTTAAGCATACCTGAGGACACCAAAATATAATAAGAAAGGGCATAAAATTACCTAAAATTGCTTCGGCATATCTCATTTCCCTAGAGCCAAAAATGTACTTAATACATGTACCCAGTTATCAATCCTAAGGAAAAAGTACGTAAGACTTTATCGAACACACACAGGTGAATGGACCAGCAAGGCAGAAAATGATAGGAAGAAATGACAGAAAGCAAAGGAACAAGGTAGAAACAAAGAGAGTGACCGGAAAGAGGAAATCTCTAGCACAGAATTTCCAGGTGGGGATACTGTTTATACTGAAGAGCCCTAGCATCCCCATGGGGGAACCTGAACGACTGACTACACAGTCCCGAACCGACTGGTGATGGTGTATATCAAGACAGGGCAAGGCGGCATTCTGGCAAAGCCACATGATAGAAAAATAACCGGTATGTCCTTTGAAAAAGCTATCAAGTGGATAAAGGGCTGCCTGAAGCCCCAGACCTAAAAGAAAACACACGAGACAGCCTTGAAGGAGGTAGACACAAAAAGAACATTAATGAAGAAATAAGGAAAAGACGAGCAACATTTACAGAACATTTTACGAGGCAAGAGAAATTAGTGCACCTGAAAGCTGGAGGGAAAAAGAGCACCACGTAGACCCAGGGAGAAAATATTAGACGGGCTTGCGCATTTGCTGAAGACAGAGAGGGTGAGAGATGTACATGTACTTGCAGCGACAAAGGATAGATACATATGGAGGGCCATGATCGCCAACGCCATGCGGCAGGGCACATGATGATGATGATATCAGTCAAGACTCCAAAGATTCGGACACCTTAGGTGCTGAATGAAAATTTTAGCAACACTTTAACCCTTTAACTCCCGCAGCCTGTTCAGCAGCACCCTGCCGTTGTCAACGATGCTATCAAAGTAAAATCTTAACCCTTTGACTCCCTCACCCTATCCACCAGTTTCATGCAGAAAACTTAACCCTTTGACTCCATCCCATCCACCAGTTTCCTGCAGAAAACTAACCCTTTGACTCCCTCACCCTATCCCACCAGTTTCCTGCAGCAGGAAGCTGGTGAATGGAATGAGGGAGTCAAAGGGTTAAATGTGTTTTTACAGTTGGTGGGATTGGGTGTGGGAGTCAAAGGGTTAAAGGGTTAAATTCTACACTTTACTTAACCCTCTGATCCCGCACCCTATCCACCAATCAACTAACTGCAAAAAAACAACAACAGAACTTAACCCTTTGACTCCCTCACCCTATCCACCAGCCTTCTACAGGAAGCTGGTGGATAAGGCGAGGGAGTCAGAGGGTTAAGGTTTTGCTTTGCTGGCATAGTTGACGATACAGGATGCTGGCAGACAGCGTGCGGGAGTCAAAGGGTTAAAGGACGAGTTCATAGAAGTGAATTGAAAATCGACTGCGTGGTCCTGTTGTTTCCCCAACGAGTCTACAGCGCGCTGAATTCTGGGAAGGAGCTGGTCAGGATCGAAAAATCCCACAACATATATATATTATATAATATATTTCTACACACACACACACACACACACACACACACACACACACACACACACACACACACACACACACACACACACACACATACAACACACACTACACACACTACACACACACACAACTGAAGGGGTGGTGGTAGTTTCAAACCCAGGACTTTGCAATCACTCGTCTGTTACCCTGACCACTTCACCATGTTGATTAAGTTACTTATTCATTTATTTATTTCTCCTGTTTTCGTCATATTGACTGACTGATTGATTTAGCTTATTTAATTCATTTGTTTATTTATTTACGTACAGTGGTACCCCCCAAGTCGAATGCATTCCAAGTCGAATTTTCCCACGAATATTTCGGCAAAATTTCGCCTTCCATGTCGAATCTCACTCCCATCTCGAACGTCTGGCAACAAAGCCAGGACCTGAGGCGCGCGCTGCCCGCCCAGTCCCGCTCACTACCCCGTGCTGTGCACATCATCCTCTGTTGTTGCTGAAATTTTTCGGCATTTCTTTTTCAAATTAGCCCTCATTATGGCTCCCAAGAAAGTGCAAAGTATTGGTATTTAAGTCTATTTCTGCTTTATTAAAGTCTATTTCTGCTTGCCATTGTACTTATATTGCAGTTATCTGGCCACAGGGCACAACAGAAACCCATAAAATTGTAAAATAGATATGGGGATTTTGGGCCTGGAACGAATGAATGCATTTTACTTTTAATTTTAATGGGAAAATTGCGTCTCAACGAGAATATTGTCAACTCGAATGGCCCAAGGAACCAATTAGATTCGACTTGGGGACCCACCACTGTACTATTCATTTTATGTATCTATTAACTTTTGTCTTCAAGATGACAAAACATCTCTTCCTCACATTAGCATCAGCGAGCCGCTTGTTACGTATCACAAACACATTATGCTTTCATTTTAGTCCTTTTCTCCCACTGGACGAAGCAGCAGGGAAGTTTTAGTCTTTTTCACTTCTAATTTTTTTGTTGTTGTTGTGTTTTTTCTTTTATGATTTTACGTTTACGCTTGACAAAGCCATTTGGCCGAAAATTTGCGCCTGTCTTTTCTGGTTGTATTGAATACGCGTTCTGATTCTGTTTTCGTGTTTTTCTGGTACATATTTAGTGTGTTGATTTTTATTTCCCTGTCCGTTGTATACTTTGCATTTAATTTTTTTTTTTGGTTTATTTTATTTGTCCGTTTTCTTCAGGATGACAAGACAACTCTTCCTCACATGGTGTCACTGGAGCGTCTGTTACGGATGGTGCCTGAACGAAACGTTCTGAGCATACCACGTGACTCTCCGCCCCAACTTCCGGTGTGGGATCGGTTGGCGAGCATGATTCTGGCTAATCGTCCAGAACCTGATATCACTGTTGCTGACTTCTTTCAAAAAATTGTTCATTGGTTGGTTGGTTGTTGGTTGACATGGTGGTTGGTTGCTTGGTGTTGGTTGGTTGGTTGAATTGGCAGGACCTCGGGACCTGGCCAGCTCATGGGTTTAGGGCTTGGGCCACAACCATTTTGGATCTTCTCCATTAACCGAACGGAGTGGCCAACGCCAGGAGCATCTTCTTGGATCATATGCACGAATGCATTGATATGTGTACTTAATTTTTTCTTTTCCTTTTTTCCCCTCAGTTGAAGTTCCGTGTACGTTTTGAAACACGTTACAGCCCTGATATAGCTCCACGCAGTCGGCTGGGCTTTAAACAAAAGTAACAATAGCCATGACAATCTCACAGCACCAATGACGTCAGTGAATATGGAATTCAGTCCGAGCGCGGGGATGCCAGCTTGGGAAACTGAAATTTAAAACTGGTTAGTCCGGGCCATATTTTGGCTGTAATCCCTCTCTCGTTAACACGAAATAGCCATGACTCTGGATACCTTCACTGTTTTGGGGCTGACTGACTGACTGGCTGACTGGCTGACTGACTGGCTGGCTGACTGACTGACTGACTGACTGGCTTGCTGGCTGATTGGCTGGATAGCTGACTGACTGACTTGCTGACTAGCTGATAGACTTGCTGATTGACTTGCTAATTGATTGATTGATTGACGGACTGACTTTCTTCTGGACTGAATGACTGGTTGATTATTTGGGACGCAGTTTTGGCTAGTTTGGATTCAGTTCGATCTATTTTTGATTGAATGATTGATTCATTGACTGATTGATTGATTGACTGATCGATCGATCGATTGATTGATGATCGATCAACTGACGTTTTTCTGGACTAAATGACTGGTTGATCATTTGGGACACAGTCTTTGCTAGTTTTGATTCAGCTTGAGCTGATTTTGATTATGATTGATTGATTGATGGATGGATCGACCGGCTGATTTTTTCTGGACTAAACGACTGGTTGATTATTTGGGACACAGTTTTGTTTAGTTTGGATTCATTTCGAGCTGTTTTTGATTGATTGATTGATTGATTGATTGTGATTGATTGATTGATCGACTGACTTTTTTTCTGGACTATGACTAGCTGATTATTTGGGATACAAGTCTTGGTTAGTTTGGATTCAGTTCGAATTGTTTACAGCCCCGCCGATGGCTGAAAGCCATAACAGAGGCCAGTTTTGTTGGTCAGGACACTGTCATACGTAGGCCTGTGGAAGACACTTTGTCTATACCGGTAGGCCTGTGGAAGACACTTTGTCTGTACCGGTAGGCCTGTGGAAAACACTTTGTCTGTACCGGTAGGCCTGTGGAAGACACTTTGTCTGTACCGGTAGGCCTGTGGAAGACACTTTGTCTATACGGTAGGCCTGTGGAAGACACTTTGTCTGTACCGGTAGGCCTGTGGAAGACACTTTGTCTGTACCGGTAGGCCTGTGGAAGACACTTTGTCTGTACCGGTAGGCCTGTGGAAGACACTTTGTCTGTACCGGTAGGCCTGTGGAAGACACTTTGTCTGTACCGGTAGGCCTGTGGAAGACACTTTGTCTGTACCGGTAGGCCTGTGGAAGACACTTTGTCTATACCGGTAGGCCTGTGGAAGACACTTTGTCTGTACCGGTAGGCCTGTGGAAGACATTTGTCTTACGAGCCGCCTGTGGCTGAAAGTCCTAACCAGAGGCCAGTGTGGCAAGACACTTTGTCTGTACCGGTAGGCCTGTGGAAGACACTTTGTCTGTACCGGTAGGCCTGTGGAAGACACTTTGTCTGTACCGGTAGGCCTGTGGAAGACACTTTGTCTTACCGGTAGGCCTGTGGAAGACACTTTGTCTTACCGGTAGGCCTGTGGAAGACATTTTGTCTGTACCGGTAGGCCTGTGGAAGACACTTTGTCTGTACCGGTAGGCCTGTGGAAGACACTTTGTCTGTACCGGTAGGCCTATGGAAGACACTTTGTCTGTACCGGTAGGCCTGTGGAAGACACTTTGTCTGTACCGGTAGGCCTGTGGAAGACACTTTGTCTGTACCGGTAGGCCTGTGGAAGACACTTTGTCTGTACCGGTAGGCCTGTGGAAGACACTTTGTCTGTACCAGTAGGCCTGTGGAAACACACTTTGTCTGTACCAGTAGGCCCTGTGGAAGACACTTTGTCTGTACCAGTAGGCCTGTGGAAGACACTTTGTCTGTACCAGTAGGCCTGTGGAAGACACTTTGTCTGTACCAGTAGGCCTGTGGAAGACACTTTGTCTGTACCAGTAGGCCTGTGGAAGACACTTTGTCTGTACCGTAGGCCTGTGGAAGACACTTGTCTTACCGGTAGGCCTGTGGAAGACACTTTGTCTGTACCAGTAGGCCTGTGGAAGACACTTTGTCTGTACCGGTAGGCCTGTGGAAGACACTTTGTCTGTACCGGTAGGCCTGTGGAAGACACTTTGTCTGTACCAGTAGGCCTGTGGAAGACACTTTGTCTGTACCAGTAGGCCTGTGGAAGACAACCACATCTCAAAATGTTTCTGTATGGACAGCTGAAGCAAAGACAACCAGACCAGAGAAGAACACCAATGCAATACAGAATAATCTTTTTTTTTAACTTGTTTTTATTCATTTTCAGATATATAGATCTTACAAACGTCTTGAAATGTACACAATATGTAATCAACAGATCTAACAAAATGTAAAAAGAACAAGCATTCATTTCAATACATACATACATACATACATACATACATATATATATATATATATATATATATATATATATATATATATATATATATATCCGCACACATATATATACATATACATACACATGTACATAGACACACACACATACACACATACATGTATACACACATCTACATCTACATTTATATATCATATATATACATATACACACACATATAATATACATACACGCACATATACTTATAGTGAAAAGACGTTAAATTAAAGAACGAACGAACACACACATATATACATATACACATACACATACATACACACACACACACACACACACAAATATATATATATATATATATATATATATATATATATATATATATATATATATATACATACACACACATAGACACATACATATACATACACAAACATATACACACATATATACACACATATACATATACATGCATATACACATATACATCCCATATGTCTAACTGAAGCATATGAAGAGATAATAGATAAATTCGCATTTTAAGAAGAAAATTACGCGAATGTATACATGCATGTGTAACAATAGGGAAAAAAATCACACACAACACACACACACACACACACACACACACACACACACACACACACACACACACACACACACACACACACACACACACCACACACACACACATACACACAACACACACACACACACACACACACAATCAAGTATAATCTTATTGTTATTTTTGTTTAACCCTTTGACCACCGCACCCTGTCCACCAGCATCCTGCATTGTCAACCATGCTAGCAAAGCAAAAACTTAACCTTTGACTCCCTCATGCTTTCCACCAGCTTCCTGTACAAGAAGCTGGTGGAAAGGGTGAGGGAGTCAAAGGGTTAAGTTTTTGCAGTTGGTGGATAGGTTGCGGAAGTCAAAGCGTTAAAGCCCAGCCGACTGCGTAGAGAGCCACATCAGGGCTATAACCGTTTCAAAACGTGCGCAATACTTCGACAGGTTTAAAAAATAAAGTAAAAGAAAATTAAATACACATATCAATGCAATCGCGCACTTAATCTAAGGAGATGCCCTTGGCGCTGACCACTTCGCATAATTTATCACACAGGGGATTTAAAAAACTGAATACAAACTCAAATATAACTAAGGACACTAAAGAACATATAAAAACGGAGCTAAATGACCTAAAATTGCTTCCGCATATCTCATGTCCCTAGAGTCAAAAATGCACTTTAATACATGTACCCAATTGTCAATCCTAAGAGAAAGTACGCAAGACTTGATCGAACAAATACAGGTGAATGGACCAGCAAGACAGAAAATGACAGGAAGAAATGACAGCAAGCAAAGGAACAATGAAGAAACAAAGAGAGTGACAGAAAAGAGGGAATTTCTAGCACAGACTTTCCAGAAGATGGGGACACTATTTACACTGAAAGAGCCCCCAGCATCCCCACAAGGGTAGCCTCGTCATAAAGATGCTTCAGTATGAAAGCTGAAGCAAGGATGCCGAGACCAGAGGAGAACACCCATGCGGTACAGAGTGCTCTTCAAAGCCAGCCTCATCCCACGTACAGACCCATACCAGGCGATAAGGACCAGTATGTATGTCTATCCAGCCGTCGGACCGACGGTAGAGGCCAACATAACTATAAATATGTATGCATATTTACATGCACCTGGTCACAACAGGAAAGCTGGAGGGAAAGAGAGCACCAGGTAGACCCAGGAAAAATATTAGACGGACTTGCAGGATGGCTGAAGACAGAGAGGGTGGAAGATGTACTTGCGGCAACAAGATCAGATGGAAGGCCATGATCGCCAACGCCTTGTGACAAGGCACTTGGTAATGATGATGTATGCATGTGTAAAATACACATATATATGCATGCTTCCAAGTATGTAAATGTGAATCAGTCGCCATGGTGTAGTGGTTAACACAACGGACTACTGGTTGCAAGGTTGTGGGTTCGAATCCCCATTAGTCCCTTCAAAAATCAGTGTGGGATTTTTCGGCTCTAACCGGCTCCTACCCAGAGCTGGGCGTGCTATGGGCTCATTGGGAAGACTACGACCACACAGTCGAGTCTCATCCACTTCACGGATGCGTCATTGAGGGCGTTGCTCAAATCTTCTGACCTGCACCGCAGGTGTCTGTATCTCTTGGGCCTGGTTGACGTCAGGATATGTTATGATAGTAAGTGTAGAGTGCAGCCCTGTCACGCAGTCTTGAGCCTAGATGGAACTCCACACCATCATGATTACCATCCGCATCAATACCATCATAATCGCGTTGTAAAAACTGTGACAGCTTCTGTGGCCATTAAGGTGGCGCAGACAGTGGGACGAAAAGAAAAAGGTGAGCGCAAAGGTAGTTCCCCCGGGTGCGATGATCCTTAAAAAAATTTTAAAAAAAGAAAAGGAAAAAAAGTATGTAAATATGTACAACTAACGTGGTTCTTATTAGCCTTAATACGATTGGCATGAGATAGTCATTAATGTGATCTCACGTTGTATGCTTGTGTTGAATCTCCTTGTTTGTATGCTCGTCAAGTCTTTTCGGCACATACAAAATTATGTTCCCCCTGTTCACTTCCTGAAAAATGCAGCATTCAACATGGGAAGCAACTGTAAGCTTCAATAATAACAGCTTTAATCGAGTTTAAGTTGCCTCCCTTGTCAAATTTCCCCCGACTACTTTCTAAATCTGTCCTATCACTGTTATATTGGTTTTGGAGATGTGATTAAACATAATTGTGACCAGCATGGGTTTAAACCCGACTAAAGACGCAGCCAGTCAGTCATAACTACGGCTAAGAATAGCTGGACAGGTTCAAAATTAGGTTAACTACTGCCTTTCCATATTTCTCGTCTTGAACATGCAGTTTTCAGTTTTCCGAAGTTTTATAGATCTACTACTTCATCAATGAAAGCGCACTGGAAAGAATCCTTTACTTTTATTTTTCAAAATTTCATGAGCGTATCACTTCCCCAGTCAAAAAGCACATAGTTCAAACGCGTCTTAACCCTTTATTTTAGTTCAAACGTGCCTTAACCCTTTAACTCTCGCACCCTGTCCACCAGCATCTTGCATTGTCAACCTTGCAACAAACCAGAAATTTAACCCTTTGATTTTCTCACCCTATCCATCAGCTCCCTGCAGGAAGCTGGTGGATAGGGTGGGGGAAACAAAGGATTAAGTTTTTGCAGTTGGTGGATAGGGTGTGGGAATCAAATGGCTAAAGAAAAATTATAACAAATGAGTTATTCCTGTTTTCTGCAAGTTAATTCAATAGTCTTCAATTGTGAAGACGACAGGTTCATTGTGAAACATTTTGATCCTGGGCTGGTTTTCCCATGGCGGATTTCTATTTTCTTCATGCAACCAATTTTTTTTATTGGAAGTGCTCAAAAGGTAAAAAGAATCTCTTTTAATACAATTCTCGTAACTTACGAACGCATGTTGTGTGTGTGTGCGTGTGTGCGCGCGCGCGTGCGTGCACGTGCGTGTGCGTGGTGTGTGTTTGCTGGTACGCGTGTGGTGTGCGTGTGTTCGCGTCAGAAGAGA
>JAPXFY010000033.1:13615428-13617928 GCA_030674185.1 Monoplex corrugatus
TCAGGGGGGTGGAGTGGAAGAGAGCACAGGTGAAAGTGTGTCAGGGTGGGTAGAGTTGGAAGAGAGCACAGGTGAAAGTGTGTCAGGGCGGGTGGTGATGGAGTGGAAGACAGCACGGGTGAAAGTGTGTCGGGGGGGGGGGGGGGCAGGGTGACTGAGAGACAGTGAGATGACGAGGGAGAGTGGGGATGGAGGGAGAGAATGAGAGGTGTAGATTGCTGTTTTGGTGGCGGTGATGGTGATGGTGATGGTGGTGTGGTATGATGTGTGTGTGTGTGTGTGTGTGTGTGTGTGGTGTGTGTGTGTGTATGTGTGTGTGTGTGTGTGTGTGTGTGTCTGTGTGTGTGTGTTGTGTGTGGTCTGTGTGGTGTGTGCGCGCGCGTGTCGCATGCGTGCTGTGTGCTGCGTGCGTGCGTGCGTGCGTGCGTGTGTGTGTGGGTGCGTGCTTGCTTTGTGTATGTGTGAAAGTTCTCTGATCTGAAATAATCAGTGTTTAGGTCTCATGGGTGTGTCAGTATGTGTGTGTGTGTTGTGTGTGTGGTTGTGGTGTGTGTGTGTGTGTGTGTGGTGTGTTTGTGTGTGTGTGTGTATGTGTGTGTGTGTGTGTGAATGTGTGTGTGTTTGTGTGTATGTGTGTGTGTGTGCGCTCACGCGCACGAGCGAGTGTGTGTGCGACAGAGTGACAAAGTGAGAGACAGAGAGAGTCAGACAGACTGACTGACTGACTGACAGACAAGAGACAGAATGGTGTATGTGTGTGTGTGTGTGTGTGTGTATGTGTGTGTGCACATGCGTGTGTATGTGTGTGTGTGCGTGCGTGCGTAGTGTGTGTGTGCGTGCGTGTGTGAGTGTGCGTCCGTGTGTGTGTGTTATGCGTGCGTGCGTGTGTGTGTATGTGTGTATGTGCGTGTGTGTGTGTATGTGCGTGTATGTGTGTATGTGCGTGTGTGTGTGTATGTGTGTATGTGTATGTGCGTGTGTGCGTGTGTGTGTATGCGTAGTGTGTGTGTGTGTGTGTGTGTGTGTGTGTGAGTGTGTGTGTGTGTGTGTGTGTGTGTGTGTGTGTGTGCGTAGTGTGTGTGTGCGCGCGGCGCGAGTGTTTGTGTGTATGCGTAGTGTGTGTGTGTGTGTGTGTGTGTGTGTGTGTGTGTGTGTGTGTGTGTGTGTGTGTGTGTGTGTGTGTGTGTGTGTGTGTGTGAAGACTTTGATTCCATCTGGAAACAAGGTTTTGGTTTAAACTCTTTTTAAGGAAAGTATCAATGGTAAATGTTCAAAAGTTATTGTCAGTATGCAGTCATATTAATTCTTATGTGTTTGTGAACAACAAGAAAAACAACAACAACAACAATAATAATGGCACAACTACTACTACTACACTACTACTACTACTACTAGTAATAATAATAATGGGTTTCGTGTAATATTGACTGTTGCTGTTATTGTTGTTTAAAGCCAGCCGACTGCGTACAACCACATCAGGCTATAACTGTTTCAAAACATACACAATACTTCACCTGGAAGAAAAAAGGAAGAAAACAAAACAAACCTAAGTACACATATCAATGCATTCGCGCACATAATCTAAGGAAATGCCCCCGGCCTGACCACTCCGTCCAATTCATCGCACAGGGGATTTAAAAAATACCTGAAACAAATTGAAACATAACTCAGAACATTAAAACATATAAAAACAGGCCTAAATTATCTAAAATTGTTCCGCATATCTCATTTCCCTAGAGGCAAAAATGCACTTAATACATGTACCCATTATCAATCCTATAAGAAAGTATGTAAGACTTTATTGAACACATACAGGTGAATGGACCAGCAAGGCAGAAAACGATAGGAAGAAATGACAGAAAGCAAAGGAGGAAGAAAGAAACAAAGAGAGTGACAGAAAAGAGGACATTTCTAGCACAGAATTTCCAGAAGGTGGGGATTCTATTCATACTGAAGAAGCCCCCCGGCATCCCCACGTGGGGAGCCGAACCCCCTTCGGGCGTATACATACATACGCATGCAGAATGTCAAATACGTACGGTAAGGACCTCGTAAGTCATGTCGGTGTTGAGTGGGTTATGGAAACATAAAAATACTGCATATGACATCCCGAAAGATGCGGACTGTGCAACAACGTAGTGTGAAGTGTGGTCAGCTCTCTCTGTGCTCCACTAAAACATTCTGATTATGTAACACTCATCGCGTCCAAATGAGTCTGAACAAAAGTGTTATGCAAGGACGATTTATATTGATAACTATCATTATCATTGACACTTAGTTCTGTTTTGAATGTTGCCATCAATTTCAGTTTCAATTTCAGTTTCAGTTTCTCAAGATGACGTTTCCGCGCTCGGAATGAATTCCATATGCACTAACGTCACAGATGACATGTGATGGAGAAGATCCAGAATGATCACGGCACAAGCCTAAAGCTGCACATAAACCCGTGAGCTGGCCAGGTCCTGAGGTCCTAAATAGATAGTTCCATAACTCTAGGGTC
>JAPXFY010000033.1:13622928-13632928 GCA_030674185.1 Monoplex corrugatus
TTCTCCTCTCCTTCTCTTCTCTTTTTCCTGTTTCTACTCTTTCTTTTTTTCTCTTCCTCTCCCTCCTTTTTCTTCCCTTCTTCTCTATTGTTTTCTTCTTCTCTTCTTCCTCTTCTTTTTCTTACCTCCTTTTTTGTTTCTTCTTCCTTCTTCCTCTCCTCCCCCTTTTATGTTTCTTCTTTTCCTTCTTCCCTCCTCCTCCCTTCTTTTTATGTTTCTTCTTCTTCTTCTCTCCTCCTTTTTTTATTTCTCTTTCCTCTCCTCCTTCTTTTATGTTTCTTCTTTCTTCTTCCTCTCCTCCTTCTTTTTATGTTTCTTCTTTCTTCTTCCTCTCCTCCTTCTTTTTATGTTTTTCTCTTTCTTCTTTCTCCTTCTTCCTCTCCTCCTTCTTTTTATGTTTCTTTTTCTTCTTCCTCTCCTCCTTCTTTTTATGTTTCTTTTTCTTCTTCCTCTCCTCCTTCTTTTTATGTTTCTTCTTCTCTTCCTCTCCTCCTCTTTTATGTTTCTTTTCTCTTCCTCCTCCTTCTTTTTATGTTCTTCTTCTTCTTCCTCTCCTCCTTCTTTTATGTTTCTTCTTCCTTCTTCCTCTCTCCTTCTTTTTATGTTTCTTGTTCTTCTTCCTCTCCTCCTTCTTTTTATGTTTCTTCTTTCTTCTTCCTCTCCTCCTCTTTTTATGTTTCTTCTTTCTTCTTCCTCTCCTCCTTCTTTTTATGTTTCTTTATCTTCTTCCTCTCATCCTTCTTTTTATGTTTCTTCTTCTTCTTCCTCTCCTCCTTCTTTTTATGTTTCTTCTTCTTCTTCCTCTCCTCCTTCTTTTTATGTTTCTTCTTTCTTCTTCCTCTCCTCCTTCTTTTTTATGTTTTCTTCTTTTTATCTTCTTCCTCTTCCTCCTCTCTTTTTATGTTTCTTCTTTCTTCTTCCTCTCCTCCTTCTTTTTATGTTTCTTCTTCCTTCTTCCTCTCCTCCTTCTTTTTATGTTTCTTTTCTTCTTCCTCTCCTCCTTCTTTTTATGTTTCTTTTCTTCTTCCTCTCCTCCTTCTTTTATGTTTCTTCTTCCTTCTTTCCTCTCCTCCTTCTTTTTATGTTTCTTTTCTTCTTCCTCTCCTCCTTCTTTTATGTTCTTCTCCTTCCTCCTCTTCCTTTCTTTTTCTTTTCCTCCTTCCTTCTTTCCTCTCTCCTCCTTCTTTTATGTTTCTTGTTCTTCTTCCTCTCCTCCTCTTTTATGTTTCTTCTTCTCTTCCTCCTCCTCCTTCTTTTTCTTCCTTTTTTTTCTCTTCTTCTCCTTCTCTCTCCTCTCTTTTTATGTTTCCTTCCTCTCTTCCTCCTTCTCCTTTCTATGTTTCTTCTTCCTTCTTCGCTCCTCCTCTCTCTCTTTTTTTTCATCTCCTCCTTCTCCTCGTTTTCCTTCTCCCTCTTCTCCTCTGTCTTCTCCTTCTTCTACTCCTTCTCCTCTTTTTCCCTCAGTCTTCGTCGTGTTCTGGTTTTCCTCCGTCTTCGTCATCTTTTCTCTTCTTCTCCTTCTTCTTTTCATTTTCTTCTCCTTAACTGCATGAAGAGTCACTTAGGGCGTCGCAATAACGAACTGTATTCCAGATTCCTCCAGCTCTATCGGTTGTGTGCCAAAACCTGGGTCTCTGCCAACTTTTTTTCTATCCAAAGATTTTTCTGTCTTCTCCTCTGTCTCTTTACCTTAATTTAAGAGTACATGGCCATACTAACCTAGTTTTCTTTTTTTTTTTTTAACTGAAGCCAACAGACCTTTATATGATCCAGGCGCTGCTTGATGATTCAACACAATTGTTCTGTGGTGATATGATAGTGTATCTGACGTATTAGTATCGTGCGATCACATTTTGTTTCTACGGCTTGGTTTCAGCTTTCCAAATCCACCGTGGGGGTCCATTATACTGTTATTTTTTGTCAGGTTTGTTTAAGCCCAGCCGACTGCATAGAGCCATATCAGGGTTATAACCCATTTCAAAACATACTACTTCAACAAGTGAAAAAAAAAGTACACATATCAATGCATTCGCCTACACAATTTAAGGAAATGCACCTTGTGTTGACCACTCTGTCCAATTTATCACAGTGGGCTTAAAAACATATCTGAATACAAATTTAAACACAAATAAGGACATTAATACACATACACACACACACACACACACACACACACACACACACACACACACACACACACACACACACACACACACACACACACACACACATTATATGTATATATATAATTATATATCTCTATATATATCTATATATATATCCATCTCTCTCTCTTAATCTCTCATCTCTATATATATATATATATATATATATATATATTATATATATACTAGGGGCCTAAATTACCTGAAATTCCGCACTTAATATAATGTATGTACCCAATTGTCAATCCTAAGAGAAAGTATGTAAGACTTCACTGAAGGCCAGAAAAATGATAGGGAAGAAAGGAAAAGACGCAAAGGAACAAGGCAGAAACAAAGAGAGTGACAGAAAAGAGGAAATGTCAAGCATAGAATTTCCACAAGGTGGGGATACTGTTTATACTGAAAGAGCCTCCAACATGCCCATGGAGCGACTATTTGATTTACTAATCTTATCGTTTCACGTGTCTCTCAAAAGACAGACCTTCGGCCGTGATCAGACCCATTTTGCTATTTGCCTTTAGTGGTCTTGTATTGGCATGTACCTCATAATATAGCTTTCGTCTATAATCAAACCCATTCTGCTATTTGCTTTAGTTATCTTAGTATTGACAAGCACCTCAAAAGACAGATCTTCGCATACCATCAGACCCATTTTGCTATTTGTTTCAGTTACTTAGTATTGACATGTACCTCAAAAGACTATCTTCGTATATGATCAGATCCATTTTGCTATTTGCCTCAGTGATCTTAGCATTGACATGTACCTAAAAGACAGACCTCTTGTCTGTGATCAGATCATATCATTTGCTTACTATCTATATGGCATATACCTAAGCAATCTTCGTATATAAACATTCGCATTGCTTAGTGATCTTATATGGCATATACCTCAAGTGTGGACAGTCAACAAGCAAAACAAGAACAAGATAAAGGCAGCCGAAATGTGGTTTCTAGAAGAATGTTGAGAGTTCCATGGACAGCAAAGAAAACAAACGAGACAGTCTTGATGGAGGCGACACAAGTAGATCATCATAAGGAAGATTAGGAAAAGACAGGCAACATTTATAGGCCATTTTATGAGGAAGGGGATTTTGGAGCACCTGGTCACAACGGGAAAGCAGGAGGGAAAGAGAGCACCAGGTAGACCCAGGGAGAAAATGCTAGACGGACTTGCGGAGTGGCTGAAGACGAGGAGGGTGGAGGAGATGCTTTGGGCAACAAGAGATAGAGAGATGGAAGTCCATGATCGCCAACGCCATGCGGCAAGGCACCTGATGATGATGATGATGATGATGAATCCTAGTATAGGCGTCTACATCAAAAGACAGATATTCGTCAATGATCAGACCCATTCTGCTATTTGCTTTAGTGATCTTAGTATTGGCATATACCTCAAAAGACAAATCTTGGTCCATGAGTACTCTTATGTCCTTTTCTTCTACCAACATCATCTTTTCTCTGGCACTGATTTGTCTGTCTTCTTTCATAGATCATTTCGCTGATCTCCATCTGGCCTGTGAATCTGAACAATTCTTCTCAGAGACATGTTCATCAAAGTCTGCATGTCGAGGGCACTTTTGAACAGAGAATACGATTCCACTGACATCAGATCTCCTGCAATAACCCAGGTTCGGATCCTGGTCACGGCACCAAGTGAGACCAGTTAGCTCGGTCGGTAAAGCATCAGACTTTTAACCTGAGGGTCAAGGGTTCGTGTCCCTTGTTGGGCGCTCACAATTTTCACGTGGCACCTGTGACGTTACTGCATATGGAATTCGTTCCGAGCGCAGAGACGTCTTGAGAACTGAAGCTGAAACTGAAACCGACGGTAGTTTTTGCCATAACCCTGGGGTCATAGGGGAGTGAGGTGGCAGAGACCTCAACTTTTCCTGGGGCCAGCACCACGAGGGCGGCGCCCATCCCCTCTCCCTCGCTTCAAACCCATATTCATATTCACAATTTTTTTTTTTTTTTTGCCAAGACTTTAGAAAGGCAAGAAGGTTTATTGGTCTTCAAGGGATGGGACCTGGGAAATCAACCTATCTCTCTCTAATGTGTGTGTGTGTGTGTGTGTGTGTGTGTGTGTGTGTGTGTGTGTGTGTGTGTGTGTGTGTGTGTGTGTGTGTGTGTGTGTGTGTGTGTGTGTGTGTGTTTACCAAGACAGTCGGGCAATGTCCTGTTCTTCACGATTTTCAACTGCTGTGGGATCTTTAACGTGCGCAGCCAGAAGGCGCACGGGTCTGACTCGTTTTTCGTCCCGTTCCGAAGGATTAGACGTTCAGTTCGATTTTCCAGTCAAACTGAGGAGAAAAGTCGAGGCCTGTACGGGGAGCGAACCCTGGAACTTCGAGTTTAGTTATTGGTAGGCAAACGTCTGAACCATTCTACCGCATTGATCGTGTGTGGCAGACAGAACAGATAAGCAACTAACCCCCCCAAAAAATTAAAGGACATTAAAGGACATTAAAGGACAGGGTTCTGTAGTCTGTAATATGATGAGACATAAGCGTTCTAGATCTCAGGTCATGCATATCGTAATAGGAGGCAACAGGATGATTTTAACTTTGGACTATCTGTGTCCCATTTTTTTTAATCACCTCACCCCCACCTCTGTGTTTTTTTTCGGGAGATTGTTTCATATTGACCGGAGGAATATGGTGTGTGTGTGTTGTGTGTGTGTGTGTGTGTGTGGCGCGCGCGCGGCGTGAGCGTGTGTGTTTCTGTGTGTGATCGCGCGCGCGCGCGCGCGGGCGTGAAAAGAAAAGAGAGAGAGAGAGAGAGAGAGAGAGAGAGAGAGAGAGAGAGAGAGAGAGAGAGAGAGAGAGAGAGAGAGTCGGGACTAAAGAAGTCAGAGAAAAACGAGACACGACACACACACACACACACATCACGCCACTAGACACACACACACTCCCACACCACACACACTACACACCACACACACACACACAACACACACACACACACACACACACACACACACAACACACACACACACACAACAACACAACACATCACCACACATACACACACACACACACAACACACACACACACACACACACACACACACACACACACACACACACACCACACACACACACACACACACACACACAAACACACACACACACACACAAACACGAACACATACACACACATACACACACACACACACACACACACACACACACACACACACACACACACACGCACACACACACACCACAACAGCAGCAACAACAACAACAACAACAAAAACAACAACAACAACAGAACAAGCACATACACATACACAACACATTAAAAATGTCACGTAAATTCATCATTTTAATAGGAAAGTTTGTGAAAGGCACTTAGTCAAGAATTTGTCATAATATTCAAACGTTGTCCTCACTGGAATGATAGTGAGCCCCTGTCCTGAACCCATGTCAAGATTTTTGGGTTTTTGTTTGTTTGTTTGTTTGTTTGTTATGTTGTTTTTATTTCAGGTGAAGCTTCTTCAAAGTCACATTGGAGAGGTACGAAATTTGGATTTTCTATACCAGTGTTTGTATAAAAAGAGAATTGTTAGAATGGCTTAACCATCTAACCCCCCCCCCCGCCCCCTACACACACACACACACTTCTCTTTGTTGTTCTTCTTCTTATACTGTTGTCTATAAAAAGTCTATTGCAGGCTTTTGGTTCGTTGGAAGTAGAGCTCTCAACTTTGTGCTAGTTTTGTTTGGTGTTGTTGTTGTTGTCGTCGTTGTTGTCGTCGTCGTTATTGTTTCTATTAGTGTTGTTTAAAGCCCAGTCGACCGCGTAGAGCCATATCAGGGCTGTAATCGTTTCTAAACAAACAATATACTTCAACGGGAAGAAAAGGAAAAGAAAGTTAAGTACACATATCAATGCATTCGCGAACATAATCTGAGGATATGCCCCTGGCGTTGATCTCACCACCTGATTTATCACACAATGGATTTAAAAAATCTTACCTGAACAAAAAATTAGAACATCGCTAAAGACTCTAAAACATATATAAAATGGGCCTAAATAACCTAAAATTTCGTCCGCATATCACATTACCTTAAAGTTAAAAATGCAGTCAATACGTGTACCTTATTATCAATCCTAAGAGAAAGTACGCAAGACTTTATCGAAGACATACAGATAAATGGACCAGCAAGGCAGAAAATGATAGAAGAAATAACAGAAAGCAAAGGAACAAGGCAGAAACAAAGAGAGTTATAAAAAAGAGGAAAGTTCTAGCACAGAATTTCCAGAAGGTGGGGATTACTATTTATACTGAAAGAGCCCCCGGCAACCCCACAGGAGTTTCTGGATACGTATAAACTCGAACTCAAAAGGATCGGATATGGAGACACTGACAGGTCTGCTCTCGTGTTGAGCAGGGCGATCAAAAATATCTCACCCTTTGAGTATGTCCCGTCTACCTAAAAAGGTTTGAGTTTATACCCGAGGAAAACAATGCGTATGGCCCAAAGTGGTGTACCTAACGGACACGTTTGTTAACGCCCTATCAGTATACTCCGCCCTATGGGCATACTCAGCCCTATGGGTATACTCAGCCCTATCGGCATACTCGCCCTATCGTATACTCAACCCTACCAGGTATACTCAGCTCTATCAGTATACTCAACCCTATTGCATACTCAACCTATATCTAGCATTACTCAGCCCTATCGGCATACTCAGCCTATCGGCAACTCAGCCCTATGGGTATACTCAGCCCTATCGGTATACTCAACACTATCGTATACTCAGCCTACCACAGTACTCAGCCCTATCAGCATACTCAGCCCTATCGGTATATGTTCGTTACAGCCCTATCGGTATACTCAACCCTATCGGTATACTCAACCCTACCGGTATACTCAACCTATCGTATACTCGCCATATCAGTATACTCAGCCCTATCGGTATACTCAAACCCCATCGGTATACTCAGCCACTATTCAGTAAAGATAGCAGTTGTTTTCATCCCACACACCCGACTAACACACTCCTCCCCAGGAGCACTTAGCACTGCCAACCGGGTCTGTTACATGTATCTCATCACTGGCACCAGTGGTCAGCCACGCATACCGGCAAAAAATTATACATATCCACTTTATATTTTATGTACATTCCTTCCTTTTCAGAAACATCACAACTTGTTCACATAGAATGAACTAAAAATATACTTCGTTTAGTGCCTATTAGATCGAAATAGGACTGTCTACCGAACAGATGAAATGGCTTTGAATAATTTGTTGGGGGTGCAAAAAAAATGTATCACCGTTCGCTGTAAAAGCAGATGAAACCAAAAGTAGGTCGGCATAGGAGGCCAGATTGTACCGAGGAATATTTAATAAATGCATTTTTTAATTTGATCATGACCTTTGTGTACACATTTGTAATCTTCTCAAGCAGTACGTTGAAACGTTGAGCTTTAGATTTTGTGAATATTGCTGTGTATGCTGTTTTGAACGAAATATACCGATAGGGCTGAGTGTACCAACAGGGCATTCACAAACGTTCTTTGTATAGCCTCTGAGTCAGTCTGCCCCGCCGTTAATGGCTATACTTGACCCTGGTGAGGCCTGAAGCGGACGTCAATTTGTCAGCCAGATTTCTGAAAGATAAAGCATTGAAGCAGAAAGGCGAGACAGGCCGTCATAAAGGAAAAGCTTGAGGTGGCCGTCAGCTCGCTTCTGTACGACGGAACAATCTTTCCCTTAAGCTGGCCGGTATGGTTGGATGGTTCTGAACATGTTTACACCATGAAAATGACCATACGGGCTCGGCGAGGCTGTAGTAAATGTAAACTGTAATATCACAGGCTAAATCACAAACCATCAGCGGCTTCACGCTTGAAATCACACCAGCCAACCCCTCTCTCACTCTCCTCTTCTTCTTTCTCCTCCTCCCCTCCTCCCCCTCCCCCTCCCCTCTACCAACTGATTCAGGGAGACAGTGCTTGAGGTACTGATCATGGCAGCGATACAGTTTGACTTGTGTATGATAAAAGTCAGTCGTATGCAGACATCCGGTATCTAATGCCCTAAGGCACTGCTGTGTACATGTCAACAGTAAGGAAACATTACAGGGAGGCTACTTACAGTCACGTGACAGTATCTAAATGCCCCTAAGGCACTGCTGTGTACAATGTCAACAGTAAGGAAACATTACAGGGAGGCTACTTACAGTCAATGTGACAAAAAACAGTCACCATCTTGCTATTTCTCTAGTTATTGTTATTTTTGTTTAAAGCCCAGCCGATTGCGAAGAGCCATATCAGGGCTGTAACCTGTTTCAAAACATACTAATTCAACAAAGGGGGGGGGGGGGGGGGGGGAGGGGAGAAAAGGAAAGAAAATGAAGTACACATATCAAATAGCCAGTTTTTAAGTCTTCAGGTCACAGAGCGTTAAGAACAATGTGTTTGTCGGGATTTTCTCCAACCCCTTTCGGAACATGGCCCAGCATTCCTCTACAACGCCCAGGCTTTTCAGGCCTTGCATTCCACCTGGTCCTCTCCATTTCTGCATTTTTTAAAAATGGTTTTCGGGTTTCCAACGAGGGCTTTAAATCCCTTTTGTATAATTTTATGGCTAAGGGACTCAGTTTCGATATTGGGTTTTTCCTCACCACTAACCATGTTGCCCAAAAGCCTGTTTCCTGTCTTACATGTATTTCCTCCTCTGAATCAGAGTCGGGTTTTTCCTCACTTACCAACCATGCTGTCCAAAAGCCTGTTTCCTGTCTTATTTCCTCCTCTGAATCAGAGTCACATTCGTTATCTCTCTTTCTTTTTGCTTTGTTGGGTTTGGATATGAGCGTAGGCTCAGCGATGGCAGCAGTGTGTCGGTCACCCCAGGAGAGCTGCCGTGCTGGGGAAGGGACAATGGATGGCCAATCTCTTGGCATTCGTCCGCCTGGAACCGTCCCGCATGAAACCAGACAGTTTACTTTTACGACTGACTAACGTACAGCCATTCATCCCCTGGCCAAGTAACTCAAACTCGGGATTATGGGCTACTAGCGGCAACCACTCGTGAACATGACGATGGGCATGAAGAAAATGGAAATGAATGTGGAACCATGCTTTGTCTCCCCCCTCCCCCTTGACCTGTCCGACATGGGTAACCCTACCAGGGGCATTATTTTATTATGCTGTTTAGAGTCCAGTCCACGTCAACTGCCTTGGTTATCGGGACTGTCATTGAAAAACACAAAGCTCTCTACCAAGTAGCCCCCGTCGGCATAGCTCAAGGGATTGGGACCTCAAACCCCCCGTCCATGGAAGGTGGTGGTCCCATCCGGGCAGATGGATGTGAAGGATGGACTCTTAAAGCTGCAGATGAAAACAGAATCAAAAGTGCAGAGATGTGGTTCTACAGAAGACTCTTAAGAATAAGCTGGGCTGAAAGACGAACAAACCAAAGCATTCTGGAAGAACTGAACACAAACAGCCTGAACTTTCAGGCATGGTTAGGAAAATGAAAATGAAATACTGTGGACATGCTGTGAGACATCAGAGCTGCCATGTAATGAAGACTGTGGCCCAGGGTAAAATGACGGCAAGAGACGACAAGGAAGACTGCCGACTTCCTATGTAGAGAACATAGCCAAGTGGACGAAGTTGCCGAAAGATGAAATCTACAGAAGGACTGTAGACAGAAGGGGATGGAGACAGCTGACGGGGCATGCATCAGCGGCTACCATCAAGAATGATGTTGCCGATAGGTGAACAGGTGAATTTAATATTTAATACAGTGCGCCTGTCTTGTCTGGTTGTATTAAATACGCGTTCTAATTCTTTTTTCTTGTCCCCCCCCCCCCCCA
>JAPXFY010000033.1:13640428-13650428 GCA_030674185.1 Monoplex corrugatus
ATCGTCATCCTTATCATCTCTTATCGACATCACCATCGTCATCCTTATCATCTCTTATCAACATCACCATCGTCATCCTTATCATCTCTTATCGACATCATCATCGTCATCCTTATCATCTCTTATCGACATCACCATCGTCATCCTTATCATCTCTTATCAACATCACCATCGTCATCCTTATCATCTCTTATCAACATCACCATCGTCATCCTTATCATCTCTTATCGACATCACCATCGTCATCGTTATTATCTCTTATCGACATCACCGTCGTCATCCTTATCATCTCTTATCGACACCATCATCGTCATCCTTATCATCTCTTATCGACATCACCATCGTCATCCTTATCATCTCTTATCGACATCACCATCGTCATCCTTATCATCTCTTAGGGTACAGGATGTGTCTTCATCATTACCATTATCGTCATCATCTCTTATCGACATCACCGTCGTCATCCTTATCATCTCTTATCGACATCACCATCGTCATCCTTATCATCTCTTATCGACATCACCATCGTCATCCTTATCATCTCTTATCGACATCACCATCGTCATCCTTATCATCTCTTATCGACATCATCATCGTCATCCTTATCATCTCTTATCAACATCACCATCGTCATCCTTATCATCTCTTATCGACATCACCATCGTCATCCTTATAATCTCTTATCGACATCACCATCGTCATCCTTATCATCTCTTATCGACATCACCATCGTCATCCTTATCATCTCTTATCGACATCACCATTGTCATCCTTATCATCTCTTATCGACATCATCATCGTCATCCTTATCATCTCTTATCGACATCACCGTCGTCATCCTTATCATCTCTTATCGACATCATCATCGTCATCCTTATCATCTCTTATCGACATCACCGTCGTCATCTTTATCATCTCTTATCGACATCACCATCGTCATCCTTATCATCTCTTAGGGTACAGGATGTGTCTTCATCATTACCATTATCGTCATCATCTCTTATCGACATCACCGTCGTCATCCTTATCATCTCTTAGGGTACAGGATGTGTCTTCATCATTACCATTATCGTCATCATCTCTTATCGACATCATCATCGTCATCCTTATCATCTCTTATCGACATCGTCATCGTCATCCTTATCATCTCTTATCGACATCACCATCGTCATCCTTATCATCTCTTAGGGTACAAGATGTGTCTTCATCATTACCATTATCGTCATCATCTCTTATCGACATCATTATCGTCATCGTTATCAATTCTTATCGAAATCATCATAGTCATCGTTATCATTTCTTCGGGCATAGGAAAAGTCTCCATCATCACCACCGTCGTCATCGTTATCATCTCTTATCGACATCATCATCGTCATCCTTATCATCTCTTAAAGATGACAGAGAAAGAGAAAAAAACTTTTTGTTCTCCTTCCAAACACACCGACAGGTCTGAAATCAGGCTGGATCCACAAAGTATTTCCCTTTTGGTAACCATTTTCTTCATCAAAACCATTTTTTCGCGTTCCAAAATGCCAACAGGTTTGAAACCGAGGCTGGACCCACATAGTTTACCACCCTATGTTAAGTGTTTTCTTCTTTTAATCACAACCATTTTTCTCGTTTCCAGACATCAATAAGTCTGAAACCGAGGCTGGATCCACAAAGTTTATCATCCTATGATAAGCGTTTTCTTCTTCAAAACCACTTTTTCTCCTTCCACAACGCCAACAGGTTTGAAACTAAAGCTGTTTCCACAAAGTCTCTCACCCTTTGGTAAGCGTTTTCTTCATCACAACTATTTTCCTCCTTCCCAAACACACCAACAGGTCTGAAACCGAGACTGGACTTACAAAGTATATCACATTTTGTTAAGCGTTTTCTTCATCAAAACTTTCTTTCTCATTCCAAAACATAAACAGGTCTGAAACCAAGGCTGGACCTACAAAGTATATCACCTTTTGCTAAGCGTTTTCCCATCACAACCATTTTCCTCCTTCCAAAACACACCAACAGGTCTGAAACCAAAGCTGGACCCATAAAATATATTACCCTTTGGTAAGCGATTTCTTCATCAAAACCATTTTTTTCTCCTTCCAAAACATCAACAGGTCTAAACCCGAGGCTGGATCTACAAAGAACTTCACCTTTGGGCAAGCGTTTTCTTCCTCAAAACCATTTTTTCTCTCATTCGCAAACACACCAACAGGTCTGAAACTGAGGCTGGACCTGCAAACTATATTACCATTTGGGTAAGCGTTTTGTTCATCACAACCATTTCTTTCCTCCTTCCAAACACACCAACAGGTCTGAAACCGAGGCTTGACCCAGAATTCCTCATCCGGTTCCTGCGCGCACGCAAGTTCGACCAGGAGAAGGCGTTTGAGCTCTTGCTGAACTACTACCGGATGCGGAAGGGTGACCCGGAGATTTTCACGGGACTCAAGCCTTCCAACGTTGCCCATGTCTACAGCAGCGGAATCTCTTTCGCACACACGCTTACCGACAGATTGGGCAGGAGTATTTACCTGATTTATCCAGGTAAGTAGTTTTCTTTGCCTGTCGTATGTGATAATGGGATTACACTCAGGTACGTGGTTATATTAGCCATAAAAAAGGCAAAAGTAGGATCGTTATTATTGTTATTGTTATTGTTGTTTAATGTCCAGCTGACTGTGTAGAGCCATATCAGGGCTATAATCTATTCAAAACATACAAAACTTCAGCAGGAAAACAAAAAGAAAAGAAAATTAAAGTACACAAACCAGTGCATTCGTGCACGTCATCTAAGTGCATGCCCCGGGCGTTGACCACTCTGTCCAATTAATCGCACAGGGGATAAAAAAACAACAACAATTGAATACAAATTTAAGCATACCTAACGACACCAAAACATACAAAAACAGGTATAAATTACCTAAACTTGCTTCCGCGTATCTCACCTCCCTAGAGCCAAAAATGCACTTAATACATGTACCCAATTATCAATCCTAAGTACGTAAGACTTTATCAAACACATACAGGTGAATGGACCAGCAAGGCAGAAAATGATAAGAAGAAATAACAGAAAGCAAAGGAACAAGGCAGAAACAAAGAGAGTGACAGAAGAAAAGAGGAAATTTCTAGCACAGAATTTCCAGAAGGTGGGGATACTATTTTTACTGAAAAATCCCCCGGCATCTCCACGGGGAGAGGGGGGGGGGGAACCAAAATCACCTAAAACTACTTCTGCGCGTCACATTAACTAAGAACCAAAAGTCAGTGCAGTTAATTCATGTACCTAATTATCAATAGTAAGAGAAACTATGTAAGACTTTAAAGAACAAAAAAACAAAAAACAAAAAAAAAAAGCAGAAAATGACAGGAAGAGATGAAAGAAAGGGAAGGAACAAGGCAGAAACAAAGAGAGTAACTGAAAAGAGGAAATTTCTCGACAAAATTTCCAGAAGGTGTGGATATTATTCACGCTGGAAGAGGCCCTGGCATCTCTAGAGGGGAGGCAATCACACGAGTAATTTCCCTTGTCTACAGGAGAATTACACATTGAACACATGTTCAAACAAAGCTCACAGTCTTGTCTATTCAAGAATACCTCCAACCGACAGAATATATCAATATGTATGGCTTCCTGTACAACACAGACTAATAAAACCGACGATATTGATGACAATAATGATGACGATGACTACTACTAATACCACTACAACTATAACTATTACTACTACTATTACTTCTACTACTACTACTACGACGACGACGACGATGATGATGATGATGGCGACGACGATGATGAAGACTGTGATTATGACGACGATGATAATGATGACTATGACGACGACGACGACGATGACGATAATGATGATGACGACGACGATGATGCTGACAATGATGATGATTGCAGCTCGCATGGATACGTCCCACTACACAACAGCGGAGATGTTCAAGACAGAATTTCTCAATCTGAACAAGATGATTGAGGTAAAGAAGTTAGGGGCCATCACTGGGGAGGAAAGAGAGAGAGAGAGAGAGAGAGAGAGAGAGAGAGAGAGAGAGAGAGAGAGAGAGAGACAGACAGAGAGAGCGAGCGAGACAGAGAGAGAGAAAGGGAGAGAGAGAGAGAGAGAGAAAGGGAGAGAGAGAGAGAGAAAGGGAGAGAGAGAGAGAGAAGGGGAGAAAGAGAGAAGGGGAGAAAGAGAGAAGGGGACAGAGAAAAAGAGAGAGAGAGAGAGAGGTGTGAAAGAGACTGATCTTGAGAACTTCACAAATGCACGGGGGAAAGATGATGATGACGACGACGACGACAATGATGATGATGATGATGATGAATGATGATGAATGACGATGATGGTGACGACGAGACGACAATGTTGGCGGTGGTGATGCTGTCAAGGTTACTGTAACTGTTTTGTTCAAAGCCCAGCCGACTACGTAGAGCCACATCAGGGCTGTAACCGTTTCAAAACATACATAATACTTCAACAGGAAAAAAAAGGAAAAGAAAAGTACACATATCGACGCATTTGCGCACATAATCTAAGGACGTGCAACGTGTCCCTGGCACTGACCACTCCGTCCAGTTTATCATACAGGGGATTTAAAACACACCTGAATACAAATTTAAACACAACTATGGACGCTAAAACATACAAAAACAGGCATAAATTACCTAAAATTGCTTCTGCGTATCTAACTTCCCTGGAGCCAAAAATGCACTTAATATATGTACCTAGTTAGAATCCCAAGAAAAAGTACGTAAGACTTTATTAAACACATACAGATAAATGAACCAGCAGGCAGAACATGATAGGAAGAAATGACAGAAAGCAAAGGAGGAAGAAAGAAACAAAGACAGTAACAGAAAAGAAGACATTTCTAGCACAGAATTTCAAGAAGGTGGGAACACTCTATACTGAAAGAGCCCCCGGCATTCCCACCGGTGTTGCGCATGGGTTCAATGCTTCTGTCCTTGTATGAGTCTGTCACTGAACCACCATGGGTTGCTCTGTGCTAAAACTTTCCCTTCATCTATTATGTCCCATAAATCTTTGAAAAGAAGGAATCAATGGAAATAGACGGAGACCCTAAGCTTTTATACTGCTTAGATCTCACAATGTCTTAGTGACTTGCTATTTATGGCACTGATAGTCGTGATGAAGAAGTTAACAATACCAGCGATGATGATGATGATGATGATGATGATGATGGTGATGATGGTGATGATGATGATGATGATGGTGATGATGATGATGATGCAAGAAAATCAGATGAAATGATCTACATTTTCAGAATATCTGATTCATGCAATTTGTGACATTGTTGTTAACGGTTATGACGGTAACGACAACTACGACAACGACGACGATAATGATGACGGCGACAACGACGACGATGATAATGATAATGATAATGATACTCAAACTGACGAAGACGACGATGATGATGATGTCAGAGCGTCAAGAAAAGCAGCTAAGAAGCTTCACAGCATTTCTACCCTATTAAAAAAACATTTCGGAATATTTATAGTACTGATGATGACGATGTTGATGTTGATGTTGATGATGATGATGATGATGATGATGATGATGATGGCAGGACGAAGAAAACCAGGTGAGAGGCTTCACGTTGTTAGTGGACTACCAAGGTTTCGGGATGTCACATTTTCTCATGATGAACGTGGACTTCGGAAGACGGGTAGCAAAGCTGTGGCAGGTAAGCACTGAAGCTTTTGTTTTACACTTTAAGGGGACAGACCTACCCAGATTTGGGTACCGAGATTGTGATGTTCAGTGTTTCAATTCTAATTAACCAATCACCATGATAGTTGGCAAGAAGATACCTCAGACAGTATTCTTTGGATTGAATATCTTTGTTGGGGTCTGTGAGTTATGAAAAGTTGACAAAAATTATAATTAATTAAAAATGTTCTCGCGAAAATGAAAAAAATATAGTACATACTGTGACATTTATAACTACACATATATTCATGTTAGGAATTTGATATTTAGTGAGCAACCACATCTGTATAGCATGTATGGCATGTAGTAAAATCTTAGCTCTACTATCATTATTTTCTGTACAATCATCACACCAATCTTTAGTTATAATTTTAATAAAAAAAATTATAATACAACTTTTGATAAAAATGTTTCTTTCAGGCAGAACTGCAAGATTTTACTACCGGCTATAGGTACCTGTCCCTGCTATATGTGTGCCAAAGATCAAGGAAATCGGATGAAAACTTTTGAACATATTATGTCTGATGTATACAATCTCGCGAAAAATCGCAATTAATTAATTGATTAATTTTTGGTACCCAAATATGGGTAGGTCTGCCCCTTTAACTTCTGTGTTAGAATGTTCACTTTATACAAATTTCTCTAATACCCAAAGCCTAATACCTAACTGCCCCAGACAGCTAGCGTCCTTGCTATACAAAGTAAGACTTAACTCTTGGAAAAAAAAAATACACAGAATGTATGTATTTGTTCAAAAGCATTATCAGTCCACCATCTGCTCTTTGGATGTCCTATCTTACTTACGACATATAGAAATAACAATCTCGATTTTTCATGTACTGACTCTAGAGATATCCTTTACAACAAAAATAATGATATTATTTCGGTAGTCCAGCTGATTCTCAGATCCCCTGTTGGCAGATTGTTATGAAGAGTTAATCAATTGTCTGTTATTAATTGACACTTAAATTATTGTTCTGAATTATTAATTGTAATTGTTCCCCTTTTTACATTCAAACTTCCACTACCCTTCCCATCCCCATCCCCCCACCCCCACCTTTTTTTTTCTCCCTGTGTGTGTGTGTGTGTGTGTGTGTGTGTGTGTGTGTGTGTGTGTGTGTGTTGATGTGTGTGTGTGTGTGTGTGTGTGTGTATGTGTGTGTGTGTGTGTGTGTGTGTGTGTGTGTGTGTGTGTGTGTGTGTGTGTGTGTGGTGTGTGGTGTGTGTGTGTGTGTGTGTCTAAAATCACTCTTGTGAACAGACATTAAATAAAGATTCCTTCCTTCCTTTTACAATTGGAAGACGGGTAGCAAAGCTGTGGCAGGTAAACACTGACGTTTTGTTTTACACTTCTTTGTTTGTTTGATCTCTTCTCTCTCTGTCTCTCTCTGTCTCTGTCTCTCTCTCTCTCTTCTCTCTCTCTCTCTCACAGATCTTTTGACTCTTTAGCATAGTTGCCGTAATTACTGTGCAGTGTATAGCCTTTCTATATGAATTTGTGAGTATAGGTATTCATAAGTATGTATATGTGTACATATATATATATATATGCATTGTATCGAAATAGATAATGTAGCCTATGTGTGTTTGTATGAAATATGTATGGAATTGTCAAAACTTGGATCCCTTGCCCCAGTCCAACAACGAGTTTGTATTGTGGCCTCAGGCCGATGTACATTAACCCTTTGACTCCCGCACCCTGCCCGCCAACTGCAAGGATGCTGGTGGATAGGGTAAGGAAGTCAAAGGGTTAAGTTTTTGCTTTGCTAACATGATTGACAATGCAGGATGCTGGTGGACAGGGTGCAGGAGTCAAAGGGTTATCAAACCTTGTGCAATAGTCTAATCAACCTCGAAACTTTTAAAATAGTCTAAGGTACTCTTAAAACAGTCTGAAGTACCTGCTGAACGGAAACTCGTTAAATCTATTCATTTATTTAAATTAATCACCTATTTCTTAGTTATTCATTTCACTTTTGGGTTGGATTTTTCCCCCACCATCAGGATGCATTTCCGGCCCGACTGAAGAACGTGCTGATTGTGAATGAGCCTCCGTTTATGGATATGGTGCTGTCTCTCTTCACCCAGTTTATGAAGGCCAAGATTGTCAAAAGGGTACGTTTCTAACTGCTCGTCTGCATCTTTCTCTCCTTTGTGTCTTTGTGTTCTTTGCGTATTTGCGTCTTTGTGTCTTTGACTTTGTGTCTTTGTGTCTTTGTGTCTTTGTGTCTTTGTGTTTTTGTGTCTGTGTGTCTTTGTGTCTGTGTGTCTTTGTGTCTGTGTGTCTGTTTGTCTTTGTGTCTTTATCTCTTTTGTGTCTGTGTGTCTTTGTGTCTTTGCGTCTTTGTGTGTCTGTGTGTCTTTGTATCTTTGTGTCTTTGTGTCTGTGTGCGTCTTTGTGTCTGTGTCTTTGTGTCTTTGTGTGTTGTCTTTGTGTGTCTTTGTGTCTGTGTGTCTTTGTGTCTGTGTGTTTTTGTGTCTGTGTGTCTTTGTGACTTTGTGTCTGTGTGTCTTTGTATCTGTGTGTCTGCGTCTTTGTGTCTTTGTATTGTTGTGTCTGTGTGTCTTTTTGTGACTTTGTGTCTTTGTGTCTGTGTGCTGACTGCGTCTTTGTGTCTTTGTGTTGTTGTGTGTTGTTGTGTCTTTGTGTTCTTTGCGTATTTGTGTCTTTGCGTCTTTGTGTCTTTGTGTCTCGCTCAGTCTGTCCGTTTCTGGGTGTTGAACATTTTTATACAGGCTGAAATTTGTTGGGGTCCTGTCTGTCTGCTTGCGTGTGTCGCATGCAACCTGATAATTTCCTGTTACATATAATGTGAAGGTTCATTTTGTCAAAGGATTATGTTGTCTTAAGTTCCGTCCGTCTATGTGCGGTGTGTGTGTGTGTGTGTGTGTGTGTGTGTGTGTCTGTGTGTGTGTGTGTGTGTGTGTGTGTGTGTGTGTGTGTGTGTGTTTGTGTGTGTGTGTGTGTGTGTGAAGAGACAGAGAGAGAGAGAGAGAGAGAGAGAGACAGACAGACAGAGACAGACAGAGACAGACAGACAGACAGACAGACACAGAGACAGACAGAACAAACAGACAGACAGAGACAGACAGAGACAGACAGACAGACACAGAGACAGACAGACAGACACAGAGACAGACAGAGGGAAATGTATTCATTATTTTTGTACCTGTAAAGATGTTTACCTTGTTGCATGACCGATTGATGTAAGAACTAGGTATTATACTTCATTTTTACTGTTTCTTTATTATTTTACTATCATAATTCATCTGCATTCACCATGGCAGTCAAGTTTGGTCTGTATTGCTTTACTTGTGTCTGTGAGATGAAGTGCTGTGCAAGTAGTCATCATTATTATCATTGTGACTTGACTTGATGTGAGAAAGCGATTACAGGTTATTGTTATTGTTATTGTTATTTTAAAGCCCAGGCTATTGTATAGAATCATATCGGGGTTATAACCTGTTTCAAAACATACAATACTTAAACAGGGAAAAAAAAAAAAAAAAATTAAGTACATATATCAATGCATTCGCGCAGATAATCTAAGACATGCCCCTGGCGTTGACCACTCCGTCCAAATTACCGCACAGGGGATTTAAAAAACACACCTGAATACAAATTAAGCATACCTAACGACACCAAAACATACATAAAAACGGGCATAAGTTACCTAAAATTGCTTCCGCATATCTCACTTCCCTAGAGCCAAAACTGCACTTAATACATGTACCCAATTATCAATCCTAAGAAAAAGTACGTAAGACTTAATTGAACACATACAGGTGAATGGACCAGCAAGGCAGAAAATGATAGGAAAAAATGACAGAAACCAAAGGAATAAGGAAGAAACAAGGAGAGTGACAGAGACGAGGAAATTTCTTGCACAGAATTTCCAGAAGGGGGGGATACCATTCATACTGAAAGAGCCCCCGGCATCCCCACGGAGGGGGTGGGGGTGGGGGCAGTCATTGTTCTCCTTATAACTGTGACTTGATCTGAGAAAGCGATTATAGGTGAACACTTAATTTTTTACTGTGACATGAAGTCAGACAGGATTTACCATGTTGAGTGACAGTTAAGTCTTTGAAGGTGACCAGTATGTAAATGGACAGTTAAGGCTTTAACAGTGACCTGTATACTGGGGGTTTACTATATACTAAGTCCACTTAACTTCCTTGGTTATCAGTACTATCACTAGTGAAGAAATAAATCTTTCCAACAAGTAGCTCCCGTCAGCACAGCTCAAGGAATCATTGGAACCTCA
>JAPXFY010000033.1:13657928-13660428 GCA_030674185.1 Monoplex corrugatus
CTGTTTTAGTTTTGCTAGCACGGTTGACAATGCAGGATGCTAGTAGACAAGGTGCGGTGGTTAAAAGAGTTAAAAGAAAAATGAAAGGTTGGGAGGGAATTCTCATATTGCTTGTCTGTTGAGAAAACAGGCAACGTTTATCCCATGACTTCGCGGCTGGACAGGAGTGAAGTGGTAGAGACCTCAATTTTTCTCGGAGTTAACATAATGAAAGCAGTGCCCATCTCTTCCTCGGTGTCCAGTGCACTTTCAAATGAAAAAAAAAAAGGGGGGTTATCTTTTCCCTCTCTCTCCTTCTCTCCCTTCTCCCTCCCTAACACATTTATGTTACAAAATGGGTTATATCCCTTGACGCAAGGCCATAACTGGCTATCGTCAATAAATTGTCAAAGTGTCAATCTCTCTCTCTTTCTCTCTTTCTTTTCTGCTCTCTTTTCTGTCTCTCTTTCTCTCTCTCTCTCCTTCTCTCCGTCCCCTCCCCCTCTTGCTCATGTTCTACTGTGGCAAGACATCGATGCATGATAAACCTTTTTCTCCCAAATCACTTCTCTTGGTCACGCCTTCCTTATGAACTGAATTATCTCTGGTGTATGGGCATCATTTTCTACTATTTGTTAATTATCAAGACTGAAAATGAATTCTACGTGTTTGTTAATTATCAAGACTGAAAATGATTCTACTGTTTGTTAATTATCAAGACTGAAAATGAATTCTACGTGTTTGTTAATTATCAAGACTGAAAATGAATTCTACATGTTTGTTAATTATCAAGACTGAAAATGAATTCTACATATTTGTTAATTATCAAGACTGAAAAATGAATTCTACATGTTTGTTAATTATCAAGACTGAAATGAATTCTACTGTTTGTTAATTATCAAGACTGAAAATGAATTCTACATATTTGTTAATTATCAAGACTGAAAATGAATTCTACATATTTGTTAATTATCAAGACTGAAAATGAATTCTACATGTTTGTTAATTATCAAGACTGAAAATGAATTCTACGTGTTTGTTAATTATCAAGACTGAAAATGAATTCTACATGTTTGTTAATTATAGTGGATGGATGGAAGTAGGGGGTATGAGAAAGTTACGTTAGGCTTACCACGGACAGCGAAGGCAGCAGCATGCGCCGAACTGGGTTGAAGTGAGTGCACGTGCACGTGGAATAGCGAAGAACATGGCGGGCTTTTAAAATAGCTGACTAAGGCCAGACGTAGAAACAAGAAAATAAACAGAACCTTGAAGTAAGGTGGCATGTCGACATCTCTTGCTGACCACATCTTCATCAACACTTCCCACAACACCACAACAAATCATTCAGTCGAACACCTACTGTAGACAGAGAATAACGCCACAAACACGAGAGAAAGGTGGCCGTGCCTGCTAGGCGGCTGAACCGTCCATTACGTGAGAAAGTACCTAACTGTATAGAACACATACAGGTGGATGGACCAGCAAAGCAGAAAATAATAGGAAGAAATGACAAAGAGCAAAGAAACAAGACAGAAACAGAACGACAGAAAAGAGGACATTTCTAGCACAGAATTTCCAGAAGGT
Organism: Monoplex corrugatus; assembly: GCA_030674185.1. Lineage (NCBI taxonomy): Eukaryota > Metazoa > Mollusca > Gastropoda > Littorinimorpha > Ranellidae > Monoplex > Monoplex corrugatus. Next base: position 13,659,495 of record JAPXFY010000033.1, read on the forward strand.
AGGGGTACACACACACACACGCACACGTACGCAAGCACACACACGCAGCAATATATAAACACAGTATGCCTCTTTATTCATATGAAAAATCTGTTAATCTTTTTTCATTACATAAGTCAGTGTTTAAATTTTAATATTCTGTGGTTTCTTATGTGTCTTCTTACTTGTATAGCTTTAATGTTTGTTGTTATCTTATTGTGTATGTAATTGTGAACATTTTTTATCACCATTTGCCTTTCTTGCGAAATGTAAAGCGCTGGTGAGCATGTTTTTATATGGAATATGTGCTATACAAATAAACACTATTATTATTATTATTACTATTTGTACTGAAAGAGTCCCCGGCTTCCCCACGGAGGAACTGACATGACTTCCAGGATCTTTAATGTGCATATGTGGTATTCTGCATGTGCGTACAGATGACTGGGGTTGAGGCACTGGCAGGTTTACACATACATTGACGTAGGAAATAGGAAAACTCTACACGCTTTACTCAATGTTACAGTTCTGGCAGATTTACGTTTTGGGGTTGTAATTATGTTTTTCTTCTTGTTTACATCAAATTGGTTTGCAATATACAAGAAATTACATACTGTTATTTATACACACACATACATACATACATACATACATACATACATACATACATACACACATACATACATACATACACACATACATACATATCATACATACATACGTACATACGTACGTACATACATACATACATACATACATACATACACATATACATACATACATACACACATACATATATATACATACATATATACATACATACACACATACATACATACATATATACATACATACACACACACATACATACATACATACATACATACATACATACATACATACATACATACACACACACATACATACATACACACACACATACATACATACATAC
>JAPXFY010000033.1:13665428-13667928 GCA_030674185.1 Monoplex corrugatus
TAATATTTTGTGTTTTTCCATAACTATCGCACCATCTTTCGATTTTAAGCAACTAGTTGATGTGAATGTCTTTTTCATGTGGGCAATTTCTTCAATGTTTCTGCACATAAACTTAGGATCTGTTTTGTGTCAACCTTCTCTTTCTTTGCATCTTGTTTCTAGCCAAGCTTCCTTAGCTTCACTGCATTTATTCCTAGGAATTTCTTTATCTGTCTGTTTGAATTCTCCCTCTTTTCCCGTTACCTTTTTACCTTCGTCCATTTTCTGTCATCCAATTCTTCTTTTCTTTTCTTTTCTCCCAGTCAGTCCTTGAAAAATGTGACAATTCACGAATTTGCTTGCCATTCATGCGCCGGCGCGGGGGAAGGAGAGTGGTGAGTAGCGGAGAGGGAGGGGCGAGAGAGAGAGAGAGAGAGAGAGAGAGAGAGAGAGACAGACAGACAGACAGACAGAGAGAAACAAGAGAAAAACAGAGACAGAGACAGACAGAGACAGAGCAAAACACACACACACACACACACACACACACACACACACACACACACACACACACACACACACACACACAGAAAGACGGAGAGAAAGAGAGAGAGAGAAGAAAGGGAATAGAGAGAGACAGAGAGAGAGAGCAAGAGAGAGAGAGAGATAAGAGAAGACAGACGAGACAGACAGACAAACGGACAGACAGAGACAGAGCAAGATACACACACACACTAACACAGAGAAAGATGGAGAGAAAGAGAGAGAGAGAGAGAGAGAGAGAGAGAGAGAGAGAGAGAGAGAGAGAGAGAGAGAGAGAGAGAGAGAGCTGGGTAAGAAATTGTGCCCAGTAAGCATGCACTACGCAATTTGTCATCCGGGTGAGAAATTGTGCGACTAGAGCAGCAGTTTTGACAAGTTATATCCAAGTAAGAAATCGTAACACTTCCTGGTGTGCTCTGCCGTTCTCAACTTTCCCACAGGTTTCGATCAACGCTATTTTCGACTTCTTCATCGTGCTGAGCTAAGTTGGATGACGAGACGATCGGCACAAGCATAAATCATCTGCCTATCGATAGAAGCACAAACAATCCATCAAGCACAACATACATGTATAAAGTTGGCTATAGACCAAGGCTTCACAGAATCAAGACAGTGAAAATCGAAACCGAAAAAGAACAGTCCTGACAACATGTACGAGCCTTGTCAAAATCAGCGGCAAAGACAGGGGGACCCTTCAAGTGCGAGTTTGCCAAAACTTCCAAGTCAAAATCAGTGAAATAAAAACGGTAACTTCAAAACGTTTGCGTGAAAACACGACGACAACTTCAGTTACAAAGAAGACATCAACGCACAGAGTTCCCAAAGTTGTGTACCACAAATACGAACAATCCTCAAACCGGCTGACACGGACACCTAGAGGAGAAGTTAATGTAAAGTTTAAAAAGAAAAGTGCATGACTAGCTGGGAAACGGACGCGAGTTTCTAAAACAAAAAATCCACATCTGATTATTAAAAGCATCACTTTCTTGAAACAGAAAAAAGTGAAGTTTAGAGAAAAACTGTGCACAGATAAGAAAACAGTGCTGAAAGTGTTAACAAGTGAATCGATCTCTTCCACCTTCCCCGCCCCTCAAGCATGGAAAACATAAAGATCAAGTTGACGATGTTCATCATTGTGGGCGCACTGTCGTTTTATTATACTGCAGCTGCTACAACCACCACTGCTGCCGACTTCAACAATGGCACACGTTTCACAGTAAGTAGCCTATTGTCTGTTTTCAGCTCGCTCTTGTCATGAATCGATCGTACACAGCGCTGTTGTCCGAATTCATTTAGATTCATTGCGTATAACACATTGTTGTTGTCACTGTAATTGTTGTGAAAGCCCAGCCGACTGCGTACAGCCGTTTCAGGACTATGTACAGTTCAAAACATACACAATACTTCAAGAGGAAAAAAGGAAAAGAAAATAAAGTACATGTATCAATGTATTCACGCACATAATCTAAGGAGATGCCCCTGACGTTGAACACTCTAATTTATCGCACATTGGGATTTAAAAAAAATACCTGAATACAAACTTTAGCATAAATAAGGAATTAAAACATGTATAAAAACGGGCCTAAATTACCTAAAATTGCTTCTGCATATTTCATTCCCTAGAGCCAAAAAATGCACTAATACATGCTATCCAGTTATCAATCCTTAGAAAAAGTACGTAAGACATTATCGAACACATACAGGTGAATGGACCAGCAAGGCAGAAAATGATAGGTAGAAATGACAAAAAACAAAGGAGGAAGAAAGAAACAAAGAGAGTGACAGAAAAGAGGAAATTTCTAGCACAGAATTTCCAGAAGGTGGGGATACTATTTATACTGAAAGAGCACCTGGCATCCCCACAAGGGGGGAGGGATAAAAAAAATGTGGAACTAAAATCACTATCCATTATTTTCCTATTGATCTTTTTTTCTTATGTGTGCCCGAAGATAACGCCGTGAATCAGCCAGCCATGAGG
>JAPXFY010000033.1:13672928-13692928 GCA_030674185.1 Monoplex corrugatus
ATCAAGGTAGGATTTTCTTTTTCTTCGTCATAAACAATTTATTGTCAGGTTAACGCAAAAAGGTGTATTGACATATTAAAATATTAATCGTATCTAAACTTGGAACTAATCACGCCCAACACATTATGAATAAAACTTCAGAAATGTTCGAAAGATGGAATTAGATATTGAAATAGAAAGATCGATTCATGAATTGCAAAATGATGATACAAATCTTATGAACGCGTCTTAGATAGACCTCCTTCTTGTTCTTCTTGTTCATGTTGTTGTTGTTGTTGTTGTTATTCTTCTTCTTCTTCTTTTTTTAAGCCCAAGGAGAGTCTTTGGGGCTCTGTGAGAAAGAACTGTTTACCAGATCCTTCCATCTCTGTCGGTTGTGTACCAAAACCTGGGTCTCTGCAAATGGTTTATTTGTCCACTCTGCAATGTCCTTTTTTCCTGTTTGGTCTCCCCCCTCTCTCTCTCCCTCTGTCTCTCTGTCCCTGAACAGTTCCGTGGAGGACTGATTTATCAAGGCCATTGGATCTTGTTACATGGCCATACCAACGTAGTTTTCTGTTCTTTAACTGAAGTCGACAGATTTTCATAAGGTCCAGTGTGCTGCTTGATTGTTTTGGCACATTTATTCATAGATGATATGATCAGTCCATCTGATGTTTTGACATCTTATTTCCCTGGCTTGGATTCGTCTTTCCAATTCCGGTGTCAGTACAAATTTTTGCTGGGTTCTGTCACATTGTGGTCTTCATTGGAATGAAGTTTCAGACAAATTAGCAGAAGACGATGCATCCAATATATGCAACTACCGTAACATTCAATAAGATACAGCTATCAGTTCATGAACTTGGTTCTATGTTAGAACGTTCAGTTTATGTTAATTTCTCCAGTGCCCAAAGCCTGATACCTAACTGCCCCAGACAGCTAGCATCGTTGATATACAAACTAAGGCTTAACTCTTGGAAAACAAAATATACACAAAATGTATGTATTTGTTCAAAAACATTTTCAGTCCACCATCTGCTCTTTGAATGTCCTATCTTACTTACGACATATAGAAATAACAACCTGGATTTTTCATGTACTGACTCTAGAGATATCCTTTGCAACAAAAACAAAATTATTTCGGTAGTCCAGCTGGTTCTCAGATCCCCTGTTGGCAGATCGTTATGAAGAGTTAATTAATTGTTGTATGTTATTATTTGACACTGTTAATTCATTGTTCTGAATTATTAATTGTAATTGTTCCCCTTCTTACATTTAAACTCCAACTCCCCCCTCCCCCCTTCTTTTTATCTTTGTGTGTGTGTGTGTGTGTGTGTGTGTGTGTGTGTGTGTGTGTGTGTGTGTGTGTGTGTGTGTGTGTCTAAAATCACTATTAACATTAGATAAAAGATTCCTTCCTTCCTTCCAATTCCGGTGCGAGTGTCCATGTTTGGCATGCATACAACAAGATGGAATGTATCGGTGTGTGTAAAAGCCAGATCTTGTGTGTCATGGCATGCATACAAGAAGATGGAATGTACCGGTGTGTGTACTTGTGTGTCATGGCATGCATACAAGAAGATGGAATGTACCGGTGTGTGTACTTGTGTGTCATGGCATGCATACAAGAAGATGGAATATACCGGTGTGTGTACTTGTGTGTCATGGCATGCATACAAGAAGATGGAATGTACCGGTGTATGTAAGAGCCAGGTCTTGTGTGTCATGGCATGCATACAAGAAGATGGAATGTACCGGTGTGTGTCAGAGCCAGGTCTTGTGTGTCATGTCATGCATACAACAAGATGGAATGTACCGGTGTATGTAAGAGCCAGGTCTTGTGCGTCATGGCATGCATACAACAAGATGGAATGTACCGGTGTATGTCAGAGCCAGGTCTTGTGCGTCATGGCATGCATACAACAAGATGGAATGTACCGGTGTATGTCAGAGCCAGGTCTTGTGTGTCACGAAGAGATTCTTGTTCTTTCATTACAGGTTTTCAGCCTGGATTGTGTTGTTGTTGTCTGTACTTCTCTCGAGAGATGCAGGTAGATACTTTAACCCTTCGACTCCATAGCCTGTCCACCACCATGTTGCATTGCCAACCATGCTAGCAAAGCAAAAACTCAGCCCTTTGCTTCCCTGACCCTATCCACCAGCTTCCTGCAGGAAGCTGGTGTTTAGGGTCAGGGAATCAAAGGGTTAAGTTTTTGCAGTTGGGTGCGAGAGTCAAAGGGTTAAACCAGACGGGTCGTCATTGTTCATTTTGCTTTACACTTTTGCAGAAAAGACGGAAATTTCGCCGCCACATCAAGCTCCTGGTAGCCAAAGGCCATCTCAGAAGCAGTTCCACAGTCTGCCAATCGATGACAACATCAACAACGTCGTGGAAGACGGTCAACCCATCTTCTGCAACAAATGGCACTTCTGCAAAACCTTCAACGCTTCCGGCGGAAGAATGCAAGGGGAACAATCCGACGTGGTTCTGACGCTACCAGAGGGCGCGGTGAGCTGTACGCAGTACGTAACGGGCGCCATCTGCACAGATTTGGATTACGTTGCGCGCCAGCTGAAACTGAGTGAGCCGTTACTATCGTGAGCCCCGTCGTGGAATATCACGCAGGATCGAATTTCCGTTTCAACAAACCGGTTTCGATCTCTCTACCTCACTTCTTGCCGCCATCTTGGACTGACGACTCCGTGGTGGTTTTCCAGATCGAACGAGACCGGGATCTGAGGGAGGAAGTCAAGGTCACGAAATTAAAACTGGAACACAGGAAAGAAGATCATCATCACAGTTCTGGAACCTTCGTGGTTGATGAGAATCGTGTGGAGATTTTCACGGATCACTTCACGGCGTATTTTTGCGCGTATTGCGGGACGGCTGTTTTGCCTCAGCCACTGGTTTTAGACGTCTGGGCCCAGCATCTGGAACTGGAAAATCCCAGGCAACGGGAGGTTGATGTTCGAGCCTACATCTGGATCGGAGCCAAATTCTTGACCAAGGATTTTAGAATGGTAACGTATTTTGAATCTGGTCATTGGTGAGTTTGTAGTGATAAGAACATGAACATAACTGTTCATAAGAAGGCGGTGTAAAGAGGGGCATGTATAGTCACACACGAGCATGCACACGAACATGCAAACATACATACGCACGCGCACACACACAGACACACACACACGCGCGCGCGCGCGCACACACACACACACACATATCTCGCTATCTGTTTATGTATCTATGTATCTATGCATAAATAATGTATACAGTATTTAATATTTATCAGTAGCTAGTTATCCACCTATCCATCTATCCATCCATCTATCTATCATTATCTATCTATCTATCTATCTATCTATCTATTTATCTATCTATCTGTCTAGTACTAGCTAGCTATCTGTCTGTCTCTCTGTCTGTCTGTCTGTTGCCTTTAAATCTATCTATCTATTCTATCTATATCTATCTATTACTATCTGATCTAGTACTGTCTGTCTGTTCTGCCTGTTTGTCTGTCTATCTATCTATCTTCCTACCTACCTACCTATATGTCTGTCTGTCTATGTGTATGTATGTATGTATGTATGTATGTATGTATGTATGTATGTATGTATGTATGTATGTATGTATGCCTATATCTGCATATGTATACGTATATGAATATCTGAACTATTATTATTTTTGAGGGGATGGGATGTCATGTTCGCAAGCTCGTTCTGGGAAAGTGTATGAGAAAAGAAAAACGGCTGAAGTTGAAAATGTGCCCCATTTTAACAGCAGGAAAAGTCAAAACAATATTACTTACTGTTGATGAAAATATGCACAGTCATTGAATTGTTGATGTAACTATCCTTCCAGGAAACATACTATGTTTATGAATACAAAGCATGGCAAGATTTTCATCAGAACAGACACCATTGAACTTCCTCGAAATGGCCGATCCAGCAGTGCAGAGTATCCTGTGGTGGGTGGCCCTTTGGCGGCTTGACATCTGACCAAACAAATTCGGGAGCAACGGTGAGCCTATCACAGACTAGAGATACGTATTACAGTTTCAGGTTTGATTGCCAATCTACCTTTTATATCTCTGGGCCGTTTCAGAGCCACCTGGAAAGAGAACGGGTCAACTTCCGAGCCATGGAGCCAATAGATATCAAACCGCTGAAGATGTACGCAGGACCAGACAGCCAAGACGTGCGCCTCAGAGCGCAGATGGGACTTCCCGATCACACGCAAGCGGCTTGGCAGCACGCTGAAAGGCACTTAAGTCTGAAATATCCAGAGATTTGGGTGAGTGGTATTTTGATTGTAAAAAGTAATGTGTTGTGTGTGTGTGTGTGTGTGTGTGTGTGTGTGTGTGTGTGTGTGTGTGTGTGAGAGAGGAGAGAGAGAGAGAGAGAGAGAGAGAGCGCGCGCGCGTGTGTGTGTGGTGGTCTTTGATTTAATGTCTATTCACTGAAGTGATTTTAGACAAAAACAAACCAAAAAACAAAACAAAACGGGGGGGTGGGGGGGGGGGGGATACATGAGGAGAGAAGAGGAAACTTGGAAATGGTTAATCTTAATCTTTGCTAATTTCAAAGTTCATGTGACATTTTTCATACTTTTTCTGTTTATCTTGAAACTGCTTCCATACCTACGTGTCCACTAAGGTATAACACTCATGCAATGAAAGGGAAAGCTGTATATGATTTGAATCTGATGAACTCTTTGCCCCCGTTTGGCAGCCCTATCAACCATATCAATTTTAATGAAAAGAACTATGAGGTGGTATCCAGCAGAAAGTAATATCAATGCCTCTTAAGGATAAACTGTTAATTAAGTGAGTAATTTCCAGTATCATTTCAGATCTTGTTTGTAATTTTGATAATTCAAGAGCTTGAAGTACACATTTTGAATCAACGCAAAAAAGTATCTGGGGAATTGTCCTAGGAAGATTTATGATATAATTCAAAGCCATTAAGATTGCAGAGTTCAACGATAAAGACAGATTTAGTAAGTCGTATATAGAAAGATTTCTCAATTTTGAGAGCAGGTATTAAAAACACTGAGCCTGCTTGTCTTTCAGTTATTGATCCATCAGTGTAAACTTTCAAATGATCGGAATAAAAATCTGTATGACATTTAACTTGATTTGCTAGTAAGCTGATATTATCTTGTTTTTTTCAAGTCAGTGTGGTGTATGTCAAATCGTGCTCTTTGAAGTTCCCAGTTGGGTACTGGTGAAAAGGAAGGTCTTAAATTTACAGGATCTGCTTCTAGTGTGTGTGTGTGTTTATGTGTGTGTGTGTGTGTGCGTGTGTGTGTGCGTGTGTGTGTATGTGTATGCGTGTATGTGTATGTGTGTATGTGTATGTGTGATGTGTGTGCGTGTGTATCTGTGCATGTGTGTACGTGTGTATGTATGTGTATGTATGTGTGTATGTGTATGTGTGTGTGCATGTGTGTGTATGTGTGTGTGTGCGTGTGTGTATGTGTGTGCATGTGTGTGTATATGTGTGTGTGTCTCTGTGTGTGTGTCTGTGTGTGTATGTGTGTGCTTATGTGTGTGTTTATGTGTGTGTGTCTGTGTGTATGTGTGTGTCTGTGTGTGTCTGTGAGTCTGTGTGTGTATGTGTGTGTATGTGTGTGTCTGTGTGTGTATGTGTGTGCGTGTGTGTATGTGTGTGTGTATGTGTGTATGTGTCTGTGTGTGTAGTGTGTGTGTATGTGTCTGTGTGTGTATGTGTGTGTATGTGCGTGTGTATGTGTGTGTGTGTGTGTCTGTGTGTGTATGTGTCTGTGTGTGTGTATGTGTCTATGTGTGTATGTGTGTGTATGTGGGTGTACGCCTATCTCCCTATTCATGTCTATGATAGCGATGTGATCATATTGCAGACTGCGACAAGCTAGTTGCCTATCTCCCTATCCATGTCCATGATCCCTATCCATGTCTATGATTCCTATCCATGTCATGATCCCTATCCATGTCTATGATCCCTATGCATGTCTATAATCCCTATCCATGTCCATGATCCCTATCCATGTCTATGATCCCTATCCATGTCATGATCCCTATCCATGTCTATGATCCCTATCCATGTCATGATCCCTATCCATGTCTATGATCCCTATCATGTTTATAATCCTTCTCCATGTCTGTGATGCCTATCCATGTCTATAATCCCTATCCATGTCTATAATCCTATCCATGTCTGTGATCCCTATCCATGTCTCTAATCCTTATCCATGTCTATGATCTCTATCCATGTCTATAATCCCTATCCATGTCTATGATCCCTATCCATGTCTATGATCCCTATCCATGTCTATAATCCCTATCCATGTCTATGATCCCTATCCATGTCTACGATCCCTATCCATGTTTATAATCCCTATCCATGTCTATGATCCCTATCCATGTCTGTGATACATATCCATGTCTATGATCCCTATCCATGTCTATGATCCCTATCCATGTCTATAATCCCTATCCATGTCTATGATCCCTATCCATGTCATGATCCCTATCCATGTCATGATCCCTATCCATGTCATTATCCCTATCCATGTCTATAATCCGTATCCATGTTTATTATCCGTATCCATGTCTATAATCCGTATCCATGTCTATGATACATATCCATGTCTATAATCCCTATCCATGTCTATGATACATATCCATGTCTATAATCCCTATCCATGTCTATGATACCTATTCATGTCTATAATCCCTATCCATGTCTAAAATCCCTATCCATGTCATGATCCCTATCCATGTCCATGTTACCTATCCATGTCATGATCCCTATCCATGTCTATAATCCCTATCCATGTCTATGATACATATCCATGTCTATGATTCCTATCCATGTCTAAAATCCCTATCCATGTCTAAAATCCCTATCCATGTCTATGATCCGTATCCATGTCTATGATCCCTATCCATGTCTATAATCACTATCGATGTCTATGATACCTATCCATGTCTATGATACCTATCCATGTCTATAATTCCTATCCATGTCTATAATCCCTATCCATGTCTATGATACCTATCCATGTCTATGATACCTATCCATGTCTATAATCACTATCCATGTCTATAATCCCTATTCATGTCTATAATCCCTATCCATGTCATGATCCCTATCCATGTCTATAATCCCTATCCATGTCTATAATCCCTATCCATGTCTATAATCCCTATCCATGTCGATGTTACTTATCCATGTCATGATCCCTATCCATGTCTATGATCCCTATCCATTTCATGATCCCTATCCATGTATATAATCCCTATCCATGTCTATAACCCTATCCATATCTATAATCCCTATCCATGTCCATGTTACCTATCCATATCTGTAATCCCTATCCATGTCTATAATCCCTATACATGTCCATGTTACCTATCCATGTCTATAATCCCTATTTATGTGCATGATCCCTATCCATGGCTATAATCCTTATCCAGGTCTATAATCCCTATCATGTCATGATCCCTATCCATGTCTATAATCCCTATCCATGTCTATGATACCTATCCATGTCTATGATACCTATCCATGTCTATAATCCGTATCCATGTGCATGATCCCTATCCGTGGCTATAATCCCTATCCATGTCTCTGATCCCTATCCATGTCTATGATCCCTATCCATGTTTGTGATCTGTATGATATTTAATCCCTATCCGTGTCTGTGATCCCTATCCGTGTCTGTGATCCCTATCCATTTATGTGATCCTATCCATGTCTATAATCCCTATCCATGTCTGTGATCCCTGTCCATGTCTATGATCCCTATCCATGTCATGATCCCTATCCATGTCTATAATCCCTATCCATGTTTATAATCCCTATCCATGTCTGTGATCCCTATCCATGTCTATTAATCCCTATCCATGTCTATGATGCCTATCCAAGTCTACGATCACTATCCATGTCTGTGATCCCTATCCATGTCATGATCCCTATCCATGTCTATGATCCCTATCCATGTCTATAATCGCTATCCATGTCTATGATCCCTATCCAAGTCTATGAATCCCTATCTATGTCTATGATCCCTATCCATGTCTGTGAGACATATCCATGTCTATAATCCCTATCCATGTCTATGATCCCTATCCATGTCTATAACCCCTGTCCATGTCTGATCCCTATCCATGTCTATAATCACTATCCAAGTCATGATCCCTATCCATGTCTATGATCCTATCCATGTCTGTGATCGCTATCCATATCTATGATCCCTATCCATGTCTGTGATCCCTATCCATGTCTATGATCCCTATCCATGTCTGTGATACATATCCATGTCTATGATACCTATCCATGTCTATGATACCTATCCATGTCTATGATACCTATCCATGTCTATGATACATATCCATGTCTATGATACATATCCATGTCTATGATCCCTATCCATGTCTGTGATACCTATCCATGTCTGTGATACCTATCCATGTCTGTGATACCTATCCATGTCTGTGATACCTATCCATGTCTATGATACCTATCCATGTCTGTGATACCTATCCATGTCTATGATCCCTATCCATGTCTGTGATACCTATCCATGTCTGTGATACATATCCATGTCTATGATACCTATCCATGTCTATGATACCTATCCATGTCTATGATCCCTATCCATGTCTGTGATACCTATCCATGTCTATGATACATATCCATGTCTATGATACATATCCATGTCTATGATACCTATCCATGTCTGTGATACCTATCCATGTCTATAATCCCTATCCATGTCTATAATCCCTATCCATGTCTATAATCCCTATCCATGTGCATGATACCTATCCATGTCTATAATCCCTATCCATGTCTATGATCCCTATCCATGTCTGTGATCCCTATCCATGTTCATACCAGGACTTAGAGCTGGGTGACCTTGTCCCCTGTCCGTGCATACCGGTTTACCAGCTGGTGGAATGGCAGCTGACCAACAGACAGGACGCCAGGCCTGATGACGTCATGAGCTGTGACGTCACCGTGGGTTATGTCACCAAGGAGGGGGGTCACGTGCAGGAACCCAGGCGCGTGATAATGGATGTCAAGGTCAAGAAGAAGCTCGTGAGTCGATTTTGTTTGTTTTGTTTTCATTTTCGTTTTCGTTTCTGTTTGTTCGTTATTGCTTTATTTTTGCTGCCCTATTTTCTGCAAAGCTCCTCATGCAAAATGACAGCAATTGGCACAATTCTGAGACAGGCTGATAAGTTAAAGTATCTGGGAACGGTCATCTCACCAGACGGCAGATGCACATCAGAAATAGCCAGCTGAATCGGCCAAACCAAAACAGCAGTCAAGAAGATGAAAAGCGTTCTTACAAACAAATGCCTATCAATTAACATCAGGAAGAGAGTTCTTCAATGTTATAGAGAACCAATTATGTCATACGGTTGTGAGGCGTGGACAGTCAACACGCAAAATGAGAACAAAATTGAGGCAACTGAAATGTTGTTTTTATCCATGGACAGCGAAGATAGCAAACCAGACTTAATGGAGGCAGGCACAAGACGATCATTAATAAAGAAGATTAGGGAAAAAAAATCAAGCCACATTTATAGGCCATTTCATGAGGAAAGGGGAATTGGAACACCTGGTCACAACTGGAAAGCTGGAGGGAAAGAGAACACCAGGCAGACCCAGGGAGAAAATATTGGACGGACTTGAAGGGTGGCTGAAGACAGAGAGGGTGGGAGATGTACTTGCAGTGACAGGGGATAGATTCGTGTGGAGGGCCATGACCGCCAACGCCATGCGGCAGGATGATAATGTTTATTGAGCACCAGGCAGACCCAGGGAGAAAATATTGGACGGACTTGCAGGGTGGCTGAAGACAGAGAGGGTGGGAGATGTACTTGCAGTGACAGGGGATAGATTCGTGTGGAGGGCCATGACCGCCAACGCCATGCGGCAGGATAGATGATGATAATGTTTATTGCACTGCTCACATGTCCTGATATCCCCAAAACCACGTCACCGTGAGACCAAGGCATGAGAAGTGCCACAGAGCTTGAGACACATTTTGTTCACAGAGCTATGATGAACAAAATGGGTATGATAACGACGTCGCAAAGGAGTTCATTTTCGCATTGAGACTGCCTGACAGTGCTGCACTCTACGCTTACTTTTATAATAATAGCATGGCATCAACCAGACCTGAGAGAAACAGACAACTGCAGTGTTGGTGGGAAGATTCGAATGACACTCTCAGTGACAAAGCTATGAAGAGGATGAGACTCGACTGTGTGTCCCAGTCTTTCCAACAAGCCCATGGCAAGCTCAGCTCGGGGTAAAGGTCGTCTGAGGTCGAAAAAATTCCCACAATATTTTTTCAACTTATGAGAATCTTTGAGCCTATGACTCTGTCTGTCTGTCTGTCTGTCTGTCTGTCTGTCTTTTACACACACACACACACACACACACACACAACACACACACACACACACCACACACACACACCACACACACACACACACACACACACACACACAACACACACACATACACACACACCACACCACACACACACACACACACACACACACACACACACACACACACACACAACACACACACACACAACACACACACACACACACACACACACACAGAGACACACACACATACACACACACCACACACACACACACACACACACACACACACACACACACACACACACACACACACACACACACATACACACACACACACACATACACACACACACACACACACATACACACACACACACACACACACACCACAACACACACACACACACACACATACACACACACACACACACACACACATACACACACACACACACACACACACACACACACACACACACACACACACACACGTATACACGTCGTTCTTATATCAGCATAAAACAGAAGAAAAAAAAAACCATCACGAGTTATCATTGACAAATGTATACTAAAGTGTTAGATTAAACTCACCACCAGTTTTAATTGAATAAGATTTCAGGAAAATCTATTGTAACAATAAACAATCCAAAACAAGTGTGACAGCCCGCGTTCAAGCAAACAGGAACCAGAAAAACACGAAAATAGAATCAGAACGCGTATTTTATACAACCAGACAAGACAGGCGCAAACTTTCGGCCAACTGGTCTTTGTCAAATGTGAATGTAAGATCACAAACGAACAAACACCAAATATAAATGGAGAAAAAGACCAAAATTCCCTGCTGCTTCGTGCAGTGGGAGGAAAGGACAAAACAACAACAGCAACAACAACAACAACTACTACTACTACTACTACTACTACTACTACTACTATACTACTACTACTACTACTACTACTACTACTACTACCACCACCACCACCACAACAACAACAACAAACAAAGAACAGACAAACGTTATTGCCCCTGTCCCGTCTTACGCAATTGATTAAAGATGGAAAGGGGGCTTTTCTTTCGTTTTTCGTTAAAAACCGGAAAATATAACTGATGTATAGTATCTTGCGGTAAAAAGATGTCGTCATTCAACTTATCTCTATTAAAAACCGAAGACATATACCTGATGTATAGTATCTTGAGGTAAAAAGATGTCGTCATTATCAACTTATCTCTGTTAAAAACCGAAGTCGTATACCTAATGTTTAGTATCTTGCGGTAAAAAGATGTCGACATTATCAACTTACCTCTGATAAAAAACCGAAAACATATACCTGATGTTCAGTATCTTGCGGTAAAAAGATGTCGACATTATCAACTTACCTCTGATAAAAACCGAAAACATATACCTGATGTTTAGTATCTTGCGGTAAAAAGATGTCGACATTATCAACTTATCTCTGTTAAAAACCGAAAACATATACCTGATGTTTAGTATCTTGCGGTAAAAAGATGTCGACATTATCAACTTACCTCTGATAAAAACCGAAAACATATACCTGATGTTTAGTATCTTGCTATAAAAAGATGTCGACATTATCAACTTATCTCTGTTAAAAACCAGACATGTATCTCTCCACAGGACCCTCTGAGCACTGCAGCACAGGCGGCGGCATCGACCAGCGGGTAGGTACATCAGCTAGATTGGATTTAAGTGGATTGGATTGGATTGGGTTAGGTTGGGTGGAGCGGGGTCGGGTTGGATTGAATGGGTTGGTTTGGGTTGGCTTGGGTTTTTGGTTTGGGGTTGACTGGGTTGAACTGGGGTGGATTATTCATTTATTTTTTTAGGTTCATTGCACGTAGCGAGATTGCGTTAGTGCTCACACTTTTTCTGGTCCCATTTTCTACGCTACTGTAATGGCTACAGAAGCTGGCACAGTTTTTACAATGCGATGATGATGATGATGACGATGATGATGATGATGATGATGACGATGACGATGATAATCATGATGCTGTAGAGTTCCACCTGGGATTGCGACTGTGTGACAGGGCTATACTCTACGCTTACTGTCATAATATATCCTGGTGTTAACCAGGTCCGAGCGATACAGACACCTGCAGTGTTGGTCAGCAAAATTTGAGCAACACCCTCAATCACGCATGTGTGAAATGGATTAGACTCGACTGTGTGGTCCCAGTCTTTCCAGTGAGCTCATAGCACGCTCAACTCTTGAGTAGAAGCCGGTTAGAAATGAAAAATCCCACACTGATTTTTTTTAAAGGACTGATGGGGATCTAAACCCACAACCTTCCAGTTAGTAGTCCGTTGTGCTAACCAGTACACCACAGTGACAGAGGTTGGGTTAGCTTGACTTTTTAAAACTTTGTTTTAATTCATCCTTTGTTTTATAACAAACGGACTTATAACGTATAATGTGGCAACGAAAAATGACAGGAACAAAAACATTTACACATATAAAAAGACAATGTACAATGTAACACATGAACTCCACAGTTTCATAGGTCTACTGGCCTGTTGGCTGCCCACCTTAATAATGTTTCCATCATTCTGGTGGTGTCAGTTTAGTGTTTCATAGGTCCACAGGCCTGTTGGCTGCCCATCTGTATGTTTCCATCATTCTGGTCGTGTCAGTTTAGTGTTTCATTGGTCCACTGGCCTGTATGCTGCCCATCTTAATGTTTCCATCATTCTGGTGGTGTCAGCTTAGTGTTTGATAGGTCCACTGGCCTGTTCGCTGCCTATGTAAATGTTTCCATCATTCTGGTGGTGTCAGCTTAGTGTTTGATAAGTCCACTGGCCTGTTCGCTGCCTATGTAAATGTTTCCATCATTCTGGTGATGTCAGCTTAGTGTTTGATAAGTCCACTGGCCTGTTCGCTGCCTATGTAAATGTTTCCATCATTCTGGTGGTGTCAGCTTAGTGTTTGATAAGTCCACTGGCCTGTTCGCTGCCTATGTAAATGTTTCCATCATTCTGGTGGTGTCAGCTTAGTGTTTGATAAGTCCACTGGCCTGTTCGCTGCCTATGTAAATGTTTCCATCATTCTGGTGGTGTCAGCTTAGTGTTTGATAAGTCCACTGGCCTGTTCGCTGCCTATGTAAATGTTTCCATCATTCTGGTGATGTCAATTTAGTGTTTCATAAGTCCACTGGCCTGTTGGCTGCCCATCTTAATGTTTCCATCATTATGGTGGTGTCAGTTTAGTGTTTCATAGGTCCACTGGCCTGTTGGCTGCCCATCCTCATGGTTCCATCATTCTGGTGGTGTCAGCTTAGTGGTTCATAGGTCCACTGGCCTGTTTGCTGCCCGTCTTAATGTTTCCATCATTATGGTGGTGTCAGCTTAGTGCTTCATAGGTCCACTGGCCTGTTCGCTGCCCGTCTTAATGTTTCCATCATTCTGGTGGTGTCAGTTTAGTGTTTCATATGTCTACAGGCCTGTACGCTGCCCATTTTCATGTTTTCATCATTCTGGTGGTGTCAGTTTAGTGTTTCATATATCTACTGGCCTGTTGGCTGTCCACCTTAATGTTTTCATCATTCTGGTGATGTCATCTTAGTGTTTCATAGGTCCACTGGCCTGTTGGCTGCTCATCTTGTTTCCATCATTCTGGTTGTGTCAGTTTAGTGTTTCATATATCTACTGGCCTGTTCACTGCCCATCTTAATGTTTCCATCATGCTGGTGGTGTCAGTTTAGTGTTTTATGGGACCACTGGCCTGTTCGCTGCCCATATTAATGTTTCCATCATTCTGGTGGTGTCAGTTTAGTGCTTCATAGGTCCACTGACCTGTTTGCTGCCCGTCTTAATGTTTCCATCATGCTGGTGGTGTCAGTTTAGTGTTTTATGGGACCACTGGCCTGTTCGCTGCCCATATTAATGTTTCCATTATTCTGGTGGTGTCAGTTTTTAGTATTTGATAAGTCCACAGGCCTGTACGCTGCCCACCTTAATGTTTCCGTCATTCTGGTGGTGTCAGTTTAGTGTTTCATAAGTCCACAGGCCTGTACGCTGCCCACCTTAATGTTTCCATCATTCTGGTGGTGTCAGTTTAGTGTTTCATAAGTCCACAGGGCTGCTGGCTGCCCATCCTAATGTTTCCATCATTCTAGTGATGTCAGCTTAGTGTTTTATGTGTCTACTGGCCTGTTGGCTGCCCATCTTAATGTTTCCGTCATTCTGGTGGTGTCAGTTTAGTGTTTCATAGGTCCACTGGCCTGTTGGCTGCCCATCTTAATGTTTCCATCATTCTGGTGGTGTCAGTTTAGTGTTTCATATGTTCATCTCTTCTCTCCTTTCCCATTTCAAGACCTTGCCAGCGCATAGGGGTTTGTGTAGGTTCACTGAGGCTGCGAGATAATTGTTAGCGGATTTGGATTGCGCGCATATGGAATTGTCTGAAAGCGACGAACCCCTCCAGACTCAAAACTCATGTAGTTATGTACTTATTCATTAATTTATTTATTTGTTTCGTTCTGTGTTCTTTAGGATCATCCCACTAAGGGAGATTTCCATTGTGTTCATTGTTTGGTGTGTGTGTGTGTGTGTGTGTGTGTGTGTGTGTGTGTGTGTGTGTGTGTGTGTGTGTGTGTGTGTGTGTGTGTACATGTGTGTGTGTGTATGTGTGTGTGTGTGTACATGTGTGTGTATGTGTGTGTACATGTGTGTGTGTGTATACATGTGTGTGTGTGTATACATGTGTGTGTGTGTATATATATGTGTGTGTGTGTGTATACATGTGTGTGTATACGTGTGTGTGTGTGTGTGTGTGTGTGTGTGTGTGTGTGTTGTGTGTGTGTCCCATTTTCTCGCCACCTTAATGGCCAAGAAGCTGGGACAGTTTTAACGGTGCGATGACGACGATAAGAACGAGAATGATAATCATGATGCTATGACGTTCCATCTAGGATTGAGATTGCGTCACAGGGCTGTAATCTACGCTTAATATCATGATATATCCTGGCGTCAACCAGGCCCGAGAGATACAGACACCTACGTTGTTGTTCAGAAGATTTGAGCAACACCCTCAAATGCGCGTCCGTGAGGCGGATGAAACTCCACTGCATGGTTCCAAATCTTCATAATGAGCCCATAGTACGCCCAACTCTGAATAGGAGCAGGTTTTATAACCCACCCTCCCAAAAAAAATCTGTGATTTGTGAAGGGACTGAAGGGGATTCGAACCCACAACCTTCCAGTCTGTGGTCCATGTACTTATTTATTCATTTTCAGTCTCGGTTCGCCCAGAGCTAGCAACGAACACGACGACAACGACACACTCTATCCCTGCTCCATGGATGATGTCTTTTGCCACTGTTCTGTGGACACCAAGTACTGGGAATCGGCCAGCCTGCTGAAAAACGACATCTGCGACCAGACACATCAACATCATCATCAGCAGCAGCAACGTCAGCAGGAAAGACATCAAACTTACCCCAAGAACGTCGCCATCTCTTCTTCTTCTTCTTCTGCTGATGCGTTGTCTGTCAGTGTTCAAGTGGAGGAAACATCGGGGCAGAACTGTCGAAGGTTTTCCTGTACATCTCTCGAGAGACGACAAGAGAGGAGCAAGAGAGATGATCCCGTAAGAAATCTGCGTACTCAGTCTACCACCGATTTGTTGGCCCTGATGTCTTCATTGGTGAGTAAGATTTATTTCTGCGTAAAGTAATGAACGATAGAATATAATAATCTTCTTCTTTTCCTTCCTTTTCTCCCTTAACTTATGGAACTGATGGAGAAAATCCACAATGATCGTGGCACAAGCCTTAAGCCTGCACATAAACTCATGAACTGGCCAGGTCCTGAGGTCCTACCTAGATAGTTCCATAGGGTAGTGGGATGGCAGAGACCTCAACTTTTCCCAGGGCCAGCGTTATGAGGGCAGCGCCCATCCCCTCTCCATCGCTTCAAATTCATATTCATATTCACATCTTTTTTTTTTTACCAAGACTTCAAAAAGGCAAGAAGGCTAACTGGTCTTCAAGGGGTGGGATCTGGGAAATCAACATATCACTCCAATCTTTTATACCAAGGCAGCTGGGCAATGCCTCGCTCTTCACAATTTTTAACTGCCGTGGGATCTTTAGCGTGAGCAGGCAGAGAGCTCACGGGTCCGAGTGGTTTTTCGTCCCCTTCCGAAGAACTAGACGTTCAGGTCAATTTCCTGGTCAAACTGAGGAGAAAAGTCGAGGCCTGTACGGGGAGCGAATCGTGCAACCTCGATTTTAGTTATTGGCAGGCGAAGGTCTGAACCATTCTGCCGACATAAGAAGAGCTGGTGGCAAAATGTCAAAGGCTGAACCAGTCTCAGTCTGCCTAAACTGCTTGCTGCTGCAGTCCACACACAGAGATGGAAGATGCTGTCTGCTGCTCTATCCTATGAAACCTCATGACGGTCAAACTGACCATAGGATTAGAAGAAAAAGAAGAACAAGAACAAGAACAAGAAGAAGAAGAAGAACAAGAACAAGAAGAAGAACAAGAAGAAGAAGAAAAGAACAAGAAAGAAGAAAGAACAAGAACAAAAAAACAAGAACAAGAAGAACAAGAAGAACAAGAAGAACAAGAACAAAATGAAAGAGAAGAAGGGGAAGGAGGAGGAGGAGAAGAAGAAGAAGAAGAACAAGAACAAGAAGAAGAAGAAGAGGAAGAACAATAAGAACAACAAAAGAACAAGAAACAAGAGTAACGAATTACTCTTACCTTCACAAGAGCAGTACACAAATGTCTCACACTCAAGACACAATAATGAAAACGACGCACAGCTTGCCTACACCTGCCCTAGTCATGAATATGCACGAGTGTGTGTGTAACGATAACTTAAATATCATATCTTTTGCCCTTCCCTTCAGAAGGAGAAGGAGAAAGAGAAGGAGGAGGAGGAGGAGGACGAGAAGAAGAAGAAAAAACAACAACAACAACAACGACAAGAACAGCAGCAGCACGTACAATAAGAACAAGAGGAAAACAAGAACAACAAGAAGTACAAAAAGACCCGGAAGAACTCAAGGAAGAATAAGAAGAAAGAAAGAAAGAAAGAAAGAAAGACAGAAAGAAAGACAGAAAGAAAGAAGAAGAAGAAGAAGAAAGAAAGTAAGAGGAAGAAGAAGAAGAAGAGGAGGAGGAGGAGGCGGAGAAGAAAGAAGAAGAACGACGATGACAACAACATCATCATCATCATCAACAACAACAACAGCAACAACAACAACAACAACATCAACAACTACAACAGCAACAACGACAAAAACAGCAACAGCAATAACAACAACAACAAGAGGAGGACAAGAACAACAAGAAGAACAAGAAGAAGACGAGGAAGAAGAATGAGAAGAAGAAAAGAAAAAGACGTAAAGAAAGAAATAGAAGAAGAAGAATGCGAAGAAGAAGAAGAATGCGAAGAAGAAGAGAAGAAGAAGAAGAAAGAAGATAAGAAGAAGAAGAAGAAGAAGAAGAAAAGAAAAAGAAAAAGAAAAGAAAAGAAAAAGAAAAAGAAAGAAAAGAAAAAAGAAAAAGAAAAAGAAAAAAAAAGAAAAAGAAAAAGAAAAGAAGAAAAAGAAAAGAAGAAAAAGAAAAAGAAAAGAAGAAAAAGAAAAAGAAAAGAAAAAGAAAGAAGAAAGAAGAAGAAGAAAAGAAGAAGAAGAAGAAGAAAGAAGAAAAGAAAAGAAGAGAAGAAGAAGAGAAAGAAGAAGAAAAAGAAGAAGAGAAGAAGAAGAGAAGAAAGGAGGAGGAGGAGGAGGAAGAAGAAGAAGAAGAAAAAAGAAGACGAAGAAAAAAGACGAAAAGAAGAGGAGAAAAGAGGAAGAAGAAGGAGGAGGAGGAGGAAGGAAGAGAGAGAAGAAGAAGAAGAAAGAAAAGAGAAAAAGAGGATGAAAAAGAAGAAGAGGAGGAAGAGAAGGAGAAGAAGAAGAAGAAGAAGAAGAGAAGGAGAAGAGAAGAATGAGGAGGAGGAGAAAGGAAGAGAAAGAAGAGAAGAAAGAGAGAAGAAGAAGGAAAGAGAGAGGAGGAAGAGGACAAGGAGAAAAGAAAAAGAAGAAGAAGAAGGGAAGGAGAAGGAAGAAGAAGAAAGAAGAAGAAGGAGGAGGAGGAGAAGGAAGAAGAAGAAAGAAGAGAAGAAGGAGGAGGAGGAGGAGGAGGAGGAGAAGGATGTATTTTAAGGAGAGTGTGCTACATGTGTGTCTATAAATATGAGCATATCTGTATGTTTATGAGCATGTGCTGTTTTGCAGGCCGAACAAACGAGAACAGACTCAACTGCCAGAACGTCCCGAATGTTCACGTCATCAGGGTCTTCAGGTGTGATGTCTACCAGTGATGCCTCCAATGCATCCTCATCCTCGGCTGTGCACGTGAACAATGTCAAAACCATCAACTTTTACTTGTCACACACTGAGCCTCACCCACCTACACTGCCCTGTGGGGAACATCAGCCTTTGGCAAGAAACTCACAAGATGAAAGCTCAAACATCAGCATGCCTCAAAATGAAAGCTCAAACATCAGCATGCCTCAAGATGAAAGCTCAAACATCAGCATGCCGCAAGATGAAAGCTCAAACATCAGCATGCCGCAAGATGAAAGCTCAAACATCAGCATGCCGCAAGATGAAAGCTCAAACATCAGCATGCCTCAAAATGAAAGCTCAAACATCAGCATGCCGCAAAATGAAAGCTCAAACATCAGCATGCCGCAAAATGAAAGCTCAAACATCAGCATGCCGCAAAATGAAAGCTCAAACATCAGCATGCCGCAAGATATCAGTATGGCTTATACAGAACGTCAGCCCTTCACCCCAGCCCCACAAGGTGAAAGGTCAAACGTCAATATGCCTTATACAGAACGTCAGCCCTTCACCTCAGCCCCACAAGGTGAAAGGCCAAACATCAGTCTGCCCTGTGCAGAACCCCAACCCTTTTCTAGAACCTCACAGGACGAACGCTCACACATATGGCCTCTCACATACACGTCTACTGGGAACGCTCATGCAAACTCTTTTTCCGATGAAGAGACATTCCAGGCAGCAGCCACCAGACCAAGAAGTCAAGGAGGAGGAGAGTGTATGGGAATTCCTGTTGACTGTACAGATCCTGAGTGAGTTGTGGCTCAGTGTTAAGCACGCAAGCTGGCTGTTTTTCGTTTGTTTGTTTGTTTGTTTGTTTGTTTGTTTGCTTGTTTGTTTGTTTGTTTGTTTGCTTGTTTGTTTGTTTTGTTTGTTTGTTTGTTTGCTTGTTTGTTTGTTTTGTTTGCTTGTTTGTTTGTTTGTTTGTTTGTTTGTTTGTTTTGTTTGTTTTGTTTGTTTTGTTTGTTTGTTTGTTTGTTTGTTTGTTTGTTTGTTTTGTTTCTTGACAGAGCCGTGGACTCAAGATCTGATATCCCGAGTTCAATTCCAGCCCGCAACATTAAAAACTGGCTTTTCATTGCCCGTCTTAATGTTTCCATCATTCTGGTGGTGTGAACTTAGTGTTTCATGGGTCCCTTCCCCCCCCCCTCCTCTATCACAAGACCTTGCCAGTGTATAGGTTTTGCGCAGGCTCAGAACGTTTGCCAGATAATTGCTGTCTAATGTCTTGACAAATCCTTGCAAGAAGCAGGGTCAGATAATTCACA
>JAPXFY010000033.1:13697928-13717928 GCA_030674185.1 Monoplex corrugatus
ACACAGACACCACGCATCCACACACACACACACACACACACACACACACACACACACACACACACACACACACACACACACACACACACACACACACCGTCTAATATCACTTATAGTGAAAAGACGTTAAATCAAGGAACACACACACACACACACACACACCACACACACACACACACACACACACACACACACACACACACACCACACACACACACACACACACAACTTTAAAAAACCACAACTTACAAACATACAAAGGAAAAGGAGAAAGTAAATGAGGCATTAAAATTGAACAAAGAGGCACTGGTGATGATGTGGAGATGGCAATTAACGACATTATGGCTGCCTCTGTAAATACATGTATGTATGAGACAGATCTATGCACAGAAGCAGACGTGTTTCATAGGCTGCAAACAAAACAGTATACATTTATTTGTGCACCTGTTAATTCGGGTTGCTCACAGAAACAGGCGTATATATCACAACAAACAATATATATATATAAAATATATATAATATACATATACAATTTTATATACACATACATGTATATATATGGTGGCTGCTGCCTGGAGTGTATATCTATATGTATATACATATATATCTTTGTGCACATGTGAAATTTGGATTGCTCACATAAACAGGCCTATATAACATACTACAACCAATGTATCTATGTATATATGTATGTATGTATGTATGTATGTATGTATGTATGTATGTTTTGTATGTATGTATGTTGTATGTATGTATGTATGTAGTATGTTGTTGTATGTATGTTTATGTATGTATGTATGTATGTATGTATGTTGTGTGTGTATGTATGTATGTATGTATGTATGTATGTATGTGTGTATGTATATGTATGTATGTATGTATGTATGTATGTATGTATGTATGTATGTGTGTGTATGTATGTATGTATGTATGTATGTATGTATGTATGTATGTAGTTGTAGTATGTATGTAGATGTATTGTATGTATGTATGTATGTATGTTGTTGTATGTATTATATGTATGTATGTATGTATGTATGTATGTATGTATGTATTATGTATGTTTAGATGTATGTATGTATGACATTATGTATATATATATATCATGTATGTATCATATTAGTATATATATACATATATGTATATGATATGATTAGTATGTATATTACATTGTAATATTATACATATACATATAATATTTCATTAATGTAACATTCGGTGCTCACATAAACAGGCTATAAGCATACTAAAAACAAAATAGATATGCATATCATTGTGCACGTGTTAAATTGGAGTTGCTCACAGAAACAGCACATCTAAAAACAAAATAGATATGCATATCATTGTGCACGTGTTAAATTGGAGTTGCTCACAGAAACAGCATACTAAAAACAAAATAGATAAGCATATCATTGTGCACGTGTTAAATTGGAGTTGCTCACAGAACAGCATACTAAAAACAAAATAGATATGCATATCATTGTGCACGTGTTAAATTGGAGTTGCTCACAGAAACAGCATACTAAAAACAAAATAGATAATGCATATCATTGTGCACGTGTTAAATTGGAGTTGCTCACAGAAACAGCATACTAAAAACAAAATAGATATGCATATCATTGTGCACGTGTTAAATTGGAGTTGCTCACAGAAACAGCATACTAAAAACAAAATAGATAATGCATATCATTGTGCACGTGTTAAATTGGAGTTGCTCACAGAAACAGCATACTAAAAACAAAATAGATAATGCATATCATTGTGCACGTGTTAAATTGGAGTTGCTCACAGAAACAGCATACTAAAAACAAAATAGATAATGCATATCATTGTGCACGTGTTAAATTGGAGTTGCTCACAGAAACAGCATACTAAAAACAAAATAGATATGCATATCATTGTGCACGTGTTAAATTGGAGTTGCTCACAGAAACAGCATACTAAAAACAAAATAGAAAATGCATATCATTGTGCACGTGTTAAATTGGAGTTGCTCACAGAAACAGCATACTAAAACAAAACAGGTACATATTTCTTTGTTCAATGCGAAATTCGGGTTGCTCAAGAAACAGTCCTATACATCGTACTACAAACAGAATAGATATGCATTCTTGTGCACGTGTTAAATTCGAGTTGCTCATAGAAACAGGAGTGCATATTATATACAAACAAAACAGACTATATATACATATATATTCTTTGTGCACATGTGAAATTTGGTTGGGTGCTCACAGACACAGGCCTTACATATCATACTACAAACAAGAAAGTGTGCATTCTTTGCGCATGTGTTAAATTCGGGTTGCTCACAGAAACAGGACTAGATATCACATACAAACAAAATAGATATATGTATATATTCATTGTGCACATGTGAAATTCAGGTTGCTCACAGAAACATGCCTGTATATCATACTACAAACCAATATATAATATATATATTTGTGCACATGTGAAATTCAGGTTGCTCACAGAAACATGCTGTATATCATACTACAAACCAATATATAATATATATATATTTGTGCACATGTGAAATTCAGGTTGCTCACAGAAACATGCTGTATATCATACTACAACCAATATATACATATATATATATTTGTGCACATGTGAAATTCAGGTTGCTCACAGAAACATGCCTGTATATCATACTACAACCAATATATACATATATATATATTTGTGCACATGTGAAATTCAGGTTGCTCACAGAAACATGCCTGTATATCATACTACAACCAATATATACATATATATATATTTGTGCACATGTGAAATTCAGGTTCTCACAGAAACATGTCTGTATATCATACTACAACCAATATATACATATATATATATATATTTGTGCACATGTGAAATTCAGGTTCTTCACAGAAACAGGCCTGAATATCATATTACATACAAAATAGATATCTATTTCTCTGTACACATGTGACATTCAGGTTGCTCACTGAAACAGGCCTTATATCATACAACAACGACGACAACAACAACAAAAAATAGGTTTATATATTTCCCTGTACACATGTGAAATTCGTGTGGCTCACAGAAACAGGCCTGTATATCACCTACAGAAAATGTATAATGATAATGGCTCATGGATGTTTGAGGCTGCATTTTGCAAAGTTCAAACAGGTGCTCAAGCTTGCATGTCGCTGGGTCCTTTTGGACAACAGAAGCTCTGAAAATTGTGAATGGCTGTTTCAGACTTCATTTTGCAATGGTCTGGTAGAAAGTGGCTAGCTGAGGTTCTCAAGATGACAGACATATATTCAACGCTGGATTTTGCGAGACCCTAGAAGACTTCTGAGGTTCTGAAGATGCCACGTGGGCGTTCAAAGCTTCATTTCGTGAGGTCCTAGAAGACATCAGAGGGTCTGTAGTTGACATGCGGTGTGTAAGACTTCATCCCACAAGGTTCTAGTAGATGGCTAAGGATCTCTAAATGACAAAACACACCTTGAAAGTTACAACTCGAGAAGTCTGAACAGACATGAGCGGTTCTAAAAATGACCTGTGCACTTCTGGGCCTTCACTCTGCAAGGCTCTGACAGATCACTAAGGTTGTCTGGAGAACGTGCCAATGTTCAGCCTCGCTTCTTGCGTAGCTCCTAGCAGACGTGTGAGGCTGATGACCCCTAGAAGACCCCACAGAGAGGTTCCATTAATGGCTAGCCCACATTTCCTGGTGGAGTGGCCAGCGCTTGTACCAGAGCTGTGAACTCAAGGTCTGATATCTCGGGTACAGTCCCAGTCCACAGCACAGAGCCTGTTTGCTGCCCACCTTGATGCTCCCATCATTCTGGTGGTGCCAGCTCGGTGTTTCACAGATTCTGTTCACCCTGCACTCTTCCGTTCCAAGGCCATGGCAGCGCATAGGGTTTTGTGCAGGCTGAAGGAGTCTGCCAATTAACAGATGGCAAATTGGGTGGAGCGCATATAACGTTGTTTTGATGCGATGAATCAGCTCGTGGAAGCTGCCAGTAAATAGATAGCAGACCTGGCGGAGCGCGTATGGAATTGTTTGGGTGCATGGTTCCCTCATTTAATAAACTTCAAACCCTTGAAACATCAAACCTCCTCCACTCTATCGCCATCTGTACAGTCAACAGGAGGTCTCATACACTCTCCTTCCCTCTGACTTCGTCTTGAACTGGTGGCTGCTGCCTGGAGTGTCTCCTCCTCAGCAAAAAGAGGAATTGTTCTATGGTGCCCTGGCTCAGGCCACAGAGGATCTGAAGACGACACGCAAATACCTGAGCCGGCATCTTGCAAAGTTCTTGTTGATGGCTGGAGTCCTCGAAATGACGTATCGGAGTTTGACCTTGCAGCTTGAGTAGGTCCAGCAGGCAGAAGACATTGTGAAGACGGCGTGGACAGAGTTGAGGCAGCACCTTCCAGCGTTCTGGTGGACGACTGGGGTTCTCCAGAAAACACGGTGACAGTCGGGTCTCCATCTTGTGAGGAAGACTCAGACTCGATGGAGAACGTGCAGATGTTGGAGTCTGCATCTTCTGAACTTCTGAAAGATGTCTGGGATTCCATAGGTGGAAGCTGATAGATGTTCATGGTGGCCACGTTCTTCACACGCAGAGCTGATGAGAACGAGGACGTGGTGTCACCTCCAAAGCACGCGTCTTCCCATGAAGACCCTGAAGATGTGGACGTTCTGGGCACTGTGGTGGTGCTTGTCCTCTCTTCTTGTCTCTTTGAATTTCTGTTGTGAGGCCTTCGCAATTTCCGTGACGTTTCTTGCCCTTCTGCGCTGAGCGACGACACACCGGAAGAAGAGGTGGCGACGTCCTTGGGACAAGTCTGATGTTGCTGCTGCTGCTTACGATGATGATGCTGTTTCTGGCAGAAGTCGTGTTTCAGCAGACCGGTCGTGTCTGATTCTTCAGTGCATTCGGAAGAACAGCAAGAAGCATTGTCGTCGTTTTCTGTGGTCACGATTGATGAGGTAAGACTGGAGACAGAAACAAACAAAGAAACAAACATTTGAGAATGCGGAGTGTACATAACGTGGCCATGCTCTATACAATCAGAAGAGTGGCACAATGGTTCAGACGTTCGCCCGCCAATAACTAAACTCGAGGTTCCGGGGTTCGTTCCCCATTGAGGCCTTGACTTTTCTCCACAATGTGACCGGAAAATCGAACTGAACGTCTGGTCCTTTGAAAAGGGACGAAAAACGAGTCAGAACCGTGTGCCTTCTGGCCCGTGCACGCTAAACATCCCACGGCTTTTGAAAATCGTGAAGAACAGGGCATTCACCCGGTAACAAAACAATGAAGAGATAGGTTGATTTCCTAGGTCCCTCCCTTGAAAGACCGATTAGCCTTCTAACCTTTCTGAAGCCTTGGCAAAAAAAAAAAAAAAAAAAATTGGGTGGTGCTGCACCGCAGCGATGCGCAGTCAAAGAGAAGAGCAGTCCGAGCCTTACTGTGAAAAGATGAAAACGAATGTGAATATGAATATAAAAATGAATATGAATATGAATATGAATTCCACGGTCTGCACAAGGGTTGAACCCACACACCGCTGCCTTATGAGCGTGTCGCTCTCTGACAATTGAACTAATGGGTCATCATGTATGTAGGCGCTACAATAAAAGACACAACAAAATACAAAATAAAGAAAATTATAAATAAAGAAAACGATGGCCCAGCAACATTAAAAACCGACGTGTTCGCTGCCCATATTATTGTTTCCATCATTCTGGTGGTATGAGCACAGTGTTTCATAAATCCCTCCATCCCCTTCCTCCCCATTTCAACACCTTTACCAACGCAAAGGGTTTGCGCTGGCTCAAGGAGTCTGTCAGATAATTGTTGGCAGATTAGGGTGGAGCGCATATGGAATTTTTGAGTGAGATGAGCCTTTTCTTGAACAAACACCAACTCCAAAGTTATGGAAGTTCCCTCAGTGAAGTATGTAGAACTCTCGGGAGATAACGTTTTCAACCCTTCAGGAGTTCACAGTCCATGTCATAATAATAAATAATAATAATAATAATAATAACAATATTGATAATAATATTAATAACAATGATGACGATGATGATGATGATAACAATAATAACAATAATAGTAACGATTATTATGATGATGATGATGATGATAACAATAACAACATCAACAACAATATTACTGATAAAAAATAATAATATAATAGTATAACAATAACAATAACAACAACAATAATAATAACAACAACAACTTCACAACAACAACAATAATAATAATAAATAATAATAGTAATGATGATAATAATAATAATAATAACAACAACAATAATAAATAATAATAAATACAATAATGATAACAATGATGATGATGATGAAAATAATGATAATAATAATAAATAATAGTAATTATTCCATTTCTATATCACAAACAAACAAGTCAGAGAATGCTCGTTACACTTTGCAAAACACATCTCTTTCAGAAATAAAAACATTGCGATGTTAATACAGTACTGAGGTACAACAATCGGACACTAATACATCAATGCAACATAAACATTTCAACGCCAATACATTGCAATGCAGTACAGTTATGTGGAACACATGTATACACCAATAAACCAATGCAACATAAACATGGTTCATGAATAATAACAAGAAATATGTTTTATATACACACACACACGCACGTACACAAACGCACACACACACAGAGATCTATCTATCTATCTATCTATCTATCTATCTATCTATCTATCTATCTATCTATCTATCTATCTATCTGTTTGTCTGTCTGTCTATTTATCTATCTATCTTTCTATCTTTCTATCTATCTATCCATCCATCCATCCATCCATCCATCCATCCATCCATCCATCCATCCATCCATCCATCCACCTACCCACCCACCTATCTATCTATCTATCTATCTATCTATACATATAACAATTTGCAGAAAGAAATTTTTCTCTGTATATATATATATATATATATATATATATATATATATATTATAATATATATATATATATTATATATATATATATATATATACACATAGATATATATATATATTTAGATATATATATATATATATGTGTGTGTGGTGTATAACGTCTGTCTGTCTGTCTGTCTCTCTGTTTGCCTGTATTATGTATGTATGCATGAGTGTGTATGCATGTGTGTACGTGTGTATGTGTACATATGATCATATACACTTTGATACATATTTTGAAATTATTGGATGCAATCAAAATAACAAAGTATAAATCAATCACAAAAAACAAAAAATCAAACCAAAGCAATCCAAACGATGTACCTACCTGCTCCTCAATGCCCCAGCCTGTGCCCCAGAGAACTGAGGGTCCTGCAATGAAAAATATGCTGTTAGATGTTTTGTTTTGTTTTTTGATATTCACAAGGATGAACTGATAGTTCTACTGACTAGACTGAAAAACACAACGAAAAACAACAGATTAAAACACAATGAGAACAACTACATTTAATGAGAACAACTACATTTAATGAGAACAACTAGCCTTCAAATGACAACTATTTAATGAGAACAACTACATTTAATGAGAACAACTAGCCTTCAAATGACAACAACAAGACTTAAATTACAATGACAATAACAAGACTTAAAAACACATTGACCACAACAAGACTAAAAAACACAACGAGAACAACAAGACTTAAAATCACAATAAGAACAACAAGACTTAAAAACACAATTAGAACAACAAGACTTAAAAAACACAATGAGAACAACAAGACTTAAAAACACAATGAGAACAATTTGACTTAAAAACACAATGAGAACAATTAGACTTAAAAACACAATTAGAACAACAAGACTTAAAAAACACAATGAGAACAACAAGACTTAATGAGAACAACTAGACTTAAAAACACAATTAGAACAACAAGACTTAAAAACACAATGAGAACAATTAGACTTAAAAACACAATGAAAACAACAAGACTTAAAAACACAATGAGAACAACAAGACTTAAAAACACAATGAGAACAACAAGACTTAAAAACACAATGAGAACAACAAGACTTAAAAACACAATGAGAACAACAAGACTTAAAAACACAATTAGAACAACAAGACTTAAAAACACAATGAGAACAACAAGACTTAAAAACACAATGAAAACAACAAGACTTAAAAACACAATGAGAACAATTAGACTTAAAACACAATGAAAACAACAAGACTTAAAAACACAATGAGAACAATTAGACTTAAAAACACAATGAGAACAACAAGACTTAAAAACACAATGAGAACAATTTGACTTAAAAACACAATGAGAACAATTAGACTTAAAAACACAATGAGAACAATTAGACTTAAAAACACAATGAGAACAACAAGACTTAAAAACACAATGAAAACAACAAGACTTAAAAACACAATGAGAACAAGACTTAAAAACACAATGAGAACAACAAGACTTAAAAACACAATGAGAACAACAAGACTTAAAAACACAATGAGAACAACAAGACTTAAAAACACAATGAGAACAACAAGACTTAAAAACACAATCAAAACAACAAGACTTAAAAACACAATGAGAACAACAAGACTTAAAAACACAATGAGAACAATTGGACTTAAAAACACATGAAAACAACAAGACTTAAAAACACAATGACAACAAGACTTAAAAACACAATGAGAACAACAAGACTTAAAAACACAATGAGAACAACAAGACTTAAAAACACAATGAAAACAACAAGACTTAAAAACACAATGAGAACAAAAAAGACTTAAAAACACAATGAAAACAACAAGACTTAAAAACACAATGAAAACAACAAGACTTAAAAACGCAATGAAAACAACAAGACTTAAAAACACAATGAGAACAACAAGACTTAAAAACACAATGAGAACAACAAGACTTAAAAACACAATGAAAACAACAAGACTTAAAAACACAATGAGAACAACAAGACTTAAAAACACAATTAGAACAACAAGACTTAAAAACACAATTAGAACAACAAGACTTAAAAACACAATTAGAACAACAAGACTTAAAAACACAATTAGAACAACAAGACTTAAAAACACAATTAGAACAACAAGACTTAAAAACACAATGAGAACAACAAGACTTAAAAACACAATGAGAACAACTAGACTTAAAAACACAATGAGAACAACTAGATTTAAAAACACAATGAGAACAACTAGACTTAAAAACACAATGAGAACAACTAGACTTAATGAGAACAACTAGACTTAAAAACACAATTAGAACAACTAGACTTAATGAGAACAAGACTTAAAAACACAATGAAAACAACAAGACTTAATGAGAACAACAAGACTTAAAAACACAATGAGAACAACTAGACTTAATGAGAACAACAAGACTTAAAAAACACAATTAGAACAACAAGACTTAAAAACACAATTAGAACAACAAGACTTAAAAACACAATTAGAACAACAAGACTTAAAAACACAATGAAAACAACAAGACTTAAAAACACAATTAGAACAACAAGACTTAAAAACACAATGAGAACAACAAGACTTAAAAACACAATGAGAACAACTAGACTTAAAAACAAATGAGAACAACTAGACTTAAAAACACAATGAGAACAACTAGACTTAAAAACACAATGAGAACAACAAGACTTAAAAACACAATGAAAAACAACAAGACTTAAAAACACAATGAAAACAACAAGACTTAAAAACACAATGAGAACAACAAGACTTAAAAAACACAATGAGAACAATTTGACTTAAAAACATAATGAGAACAACTAGACTTAAAAACACAATGAGAACAACTAGACTTAAAAACACAATGAGAACAACTAGACTTAATGAGAACAACTAGACTTCAAAAGCAATGACAACTTGACTTAAAAACACAATGAGAACAGCTAGACTTCAAACACTAGACTAGACTAGACTACTAGACTTAAAAAGACAATGAGAACAACTAGACTTAAAAAGACAATGACAACTAGATCTAATGAGAACAACTAGACTTGATGACAACAACTAGACTTCAAACGCAATGAGAACAACTAGACGTAAAACATAATGAGAACAACCAGATTAAAACACAATGAGAACAACTAGACTTTATGAGAACAACTAGACTTGATGACAACAACTAGACTTCAAACACAATGAGAACAACTAGACTTAAAACATAATGAGAACAACCAGATTAAAACACAATGAGAACAACTAGACTTAATGAGAACAACTAGACTTAAAAACACAATGAGAACAACTAGACTTAAAACATAATGAGAACAACTAGACTTAAAAACACAATGAGAACAACTAGACTTAATGAGAACAACTAGACTTAAAAACACATTGAGAACAGTTGGACTTAAAAACACAATGAGAACAACTAGACTTAAAACATAATGAGAACAACTAGACTTAAAAACACACATGAGATACAACTAGACTTAATGAGAACAACTAGACTTAAAAACACAATGAGAACAGTTGGACTTAAAAACATCAATGAAAACAACTAGACTTAATGGAACAACTAGACTTCAAACGCAATGACAACAAGATTAAAAACACAATGAGAAAAAACAAGACTTAAAAACACAATGAGAACAACAAGACTAAAAACACAATGAGAACAACAAGACTTAAAACACAATGAGAACAACAAGACTTTAAAAACACAATGAGAACAACTAGACTTAAAAACACAATGAAACAACAAAATTTAAAAACACAATGAAAACAACAAGACTTAAAAACACAATGAGAACAACTAGACTTAAAAACACAATTAGAACAACAAGACTTAAAACACAACGAAAACAACAAGACTTAAAAACACAATGAGAACAACATGATATAAAAACACAATGAGAACAACAAGACTTAAAAAACAAATGAAAACAACAAGACTTAAAAAACAAATGAAAACAACAAGACTTAAAAACGCAATGAAAACAACAAGACTTAAAAACACAATGAGAACAACAAGACTTAAACACAATGAGAACAACAAGACTTAAAAACACAATGAAAACAACAAGACTTAAAAACACAATTAGAACAACAAGACTTAAAAACACAATTAGAACAACAAGACTTAAAAACACAATTAGAACAACAAGACTTAAAAACACAATTAGAACAACAAGACTTAAAAACACAATGAGAACAACAAGACTTAAAAACACAATGAAAACAACAAGACTTAAAAACACAATGAGAACAACAAGACTTAAAAACACTATGAGAACAACAAGACTTAAAAACACAATGAGAACAACAAGACTTAAAAACACAATGAAAACAACAAGACTTAAAAACACAATGAGAACAACAAGACTTAAAAACACTATGAGAACAACAAGACTTAAAAACAATGAGAACAACAAGACTTAAAAACACAATGAGAACAACAAGACTTAAAAACACTATGAGAACAACAAGACTTAAAAACACTATGAGAACAACAAGACTTAAAAACACAATGAAAACAACAGACTTAAAAACACTATGAAAACAACAAGACTTAAAAACACAATGAGAACAACAAGACTTAAAAACACAATGAAAACAACAAGACTTAAAAACACAATGAGAACAACAAGACTTAAAAACATAATGAGAACAATTGGACTTAAAAACATAATGAGAACAACTAGACTTAAAAACACAATGAGAACAACAAGACTTAAAAACATAATGAGAACAACTAGACTTAAAAACACAATGAGAACAAGACTTAAAAACATAATGAGAACAAGACTTAAAAACACAATGAAAACAACAAGACTTAAAAACACAATGAGAACAACAAGATCTTAATGAGAACAACAAGTCTTAAAAACACAATGAGAACAACAAGACTTAAAAACACAATTAGAACAACTAGACTTAAAAACAAATTAGAACAACTAGACTTAAAAACACAATGAGAACAACAAGACTTAAAAACACAATGAGAACAACAAGACTTAAAAACATAATGAGAACAACAAGACTTAAAAACACAATGAGAACAACAAGACTTAAAAACACAATGAGAACAACTAGACTTAAAAACACAATGAGAACAACTAGACTTAAAAACATAATGAGAACAACAAGACTTAAAAACACAATGAGAACAACAAGACTTAAAAACACAATGAGAACAACAAGACTTAAAAACACAATGAGAACAACTAGACTTAAAAACACAATGAGAACAACAAGACTTAATGAGAACAACAAGACTTAAAAACACAATGAAAACAACAAGACTTAAAAACACAATGAGAACAACTAGACTTAAAAACACAATGAGAACAACAAGACTTAAAAACACAATGAGAACAACTGGACTTCAAACACAATTGAAAACAACAAGACTTAAAAACGCAATGAAAACAACAAGACTTAAAAACACAATGAGAACAACTAGACTTAATGAGAACAACTAGACTTCAAAAGCAATGACAACTTGACTTAAAAACACAATGAGAACAGCTAGACTTCAAAACACTAACTAGACTAGACTACTAGACTTAAAAGACAATGAGAACAACTAGACTTAAAAAACAATGACAACTAGATCTAATGAGAACAACTAGACTTGATGACAACAACTAGACTTCAAACGCAATGAGAACAACTAGACTTAAAACATAATGAGAACAACTAGACTTAATGAGAACAACTAGACTTCAAACGCAATGACAACAAGACTTAAAAACACAATGAGAACAAGACTTAAAAACACAATGAGAACAACAAGACTTATAAACACAATGAGAACAACAAGACTTAAAAACACAATGAGAACAACAAGACTTAAAAACACAATGAGAACAACAAGACTTAAAAACACAATGAGAACAACAAGACTTAAAAACTCAATGAGAACAACTAGACTTTAAAACACAATGAGAACAACAAGACTTAAAAACACAATGAGAATTCCAAGATAAAAACACAATGAGAACAACTTTGACTTCACAAACACAATGAGAACAACTAGACTTAAAAACACCTGCAGGAAGCTGGTAGATAGGGTGACGGAATAAAAGTTTTTGCTTTGCTAGCATTGTTGACAATGTAGGATGCTGGTGGACAGGGTGCGGAAGTTAAAGGGATAAAGTAGTATCCCCACCTTCTGGAAATTCTGTGCCAGAAATTTCTTCTTTTCTGTCACTCTCTTTGTTTCTGCCTTGTTTCTTTGCTTTCTGTCATTTCTTCCTACCATTTTCTGCCTTGCTGGTCATTCACCTGTATGTGTTCAATAAAGTCTTACATACTTTCTGTAAGTATCGATAATTAGCCACATGTATTAAGTGCATTTCTGGCTCTAGGGAAATGAAATGTGGAAACAATTTTAGGTGATTTAGGCCCGTTTTTTATATACGTTTTAGTGTCCTTAGTTACGTTTAAATGTATATGGAAGTATGCTTTTTGATTCCCCTGTGTGATAAATTGGACATAGGATCAATGTCAGGGGTATCTTCTTAGATTATGTGCGCAAATGCATTGATATGTGTACTTAATTTTCTCTAACTCACCTTTTTTTTTCCCCGTTGCAGTATTATGTATGTTTTGAAACGATTACAACTCTGATATATGGCTCTACACGGTCGGCAGGGCTTTAAACAAAAATAACAATAACAATAACAGGTGAAGACCCAAATGTCGAAACCAATGCATATTGCTCTACGCTGCTATCAGTGTGAACATTGTTGAAGTCCTGAGGTGAGTATAGTACAATATATGTACATTTTTGTATCAGTGTAAACATTAATCAAAGAACATAACTCTTGAGAGTCACGTAGGAATTACCTCCCATGTTGTAGAACTTCTCAAATCTAACACAGTTTGCGCTACACATTCAGCTAGCATACAAGCAGATACAAAGCACAAAAACCGTAAGCTCAGAACACTCCTCAAATAGTGTAAACATTGTTCAAGTGTTAAGGTGAGTACAGTACAATATATGTACATTTTTGTATTAGTATAAACATTGTTCAAGTCCTAAGGTAGGACAGTACAATATATGTACATTTTTGTATTAGTATAAACATTGTTCAAGTCCTAAGGTAGGACAGTACAATATATGTACATTTTTGTATTAGTATAAACATTGTTCAAGTCCTAAGGTAGGACAGTACAATATATGTACATTTTTGTATCAATGTAAACATTGTTCAAGTTTTAATTAAGGTGAGTACAGTATATGTACAGTTTTGTATCAGTGTAAACATTGTTCAAGTCTTAAGGTGAGTACAGTACAGTATAGTATATGTACAGTTTTGTATGTGTAAACATTATTCAAGTTTTAATTAAGGTGAGTACAGTACAGTATATGTACAGTTTTGTATCAGTGTAAACATTGTTCAAGTCTTAAGGTGAGTACAGTACAGTATATGTACAGTTTTGTATCAGTGTAAACATTGTTCAAGTTTTAATTAAGGTGAGTACAGTACAGTATATGTACAGTTTTGTATCAGTGTAAACATTGTTCAAGTTTTAATTAAGGTGAGTACAGTACAGTATATGTACAGTTTTGTATCAGTGTAAACATTGTTCAAGTCTTAAGGTGAGTACAGTACAGTATATGTACAGTTTTGTATCAGTGTAAACATTGTTCAAGTCTTAAGGTGAGTACAGTACAGTATATGTACAGTTTTGTATCAGTGTAAACATAGTTCAAGTTTTAATTAAGGTGAGCACAGTACAGTATATGTACAGTTTTGTATCAGTGTAAACATTGTTCAAGTCTTAAGGTGAGTACAGTACAATATATGTACAGTTTTGTATTAGTATAAACATAGTTCAAGTCCTAAGGTAGGACAGTACAATATATGTAAATTTTTGTATCAGTGTAAACATTGTTCAAGTCTTAAGGTGAGTACAGTACAGTATATGTACAGTTTTGTATCAATGTAAACATTGTTCAAGTCTTAATTAAGGTGAGTACAGTACAGTATATGTACAGTTTTGTATAAGTGTAAACATTGTTCAAGTCTTAATTAAGGTGAGTACAGTACAGTATATGTACAGTTTTGTATCAGTGTAAACATCGTTCAAGTCTTAAGCTGAGTACAGTACAATATATGTATATTTCTTTACGTAGCAAACAAAGAACAAACAAAAATTGACTCACGAGCTTCTTATTGACCTTGACCTCCATCATCACACGCCTGGGTTCCTGCACGTGACCTCCCTCCTTGGTGACGTAACCCACGATGACGTAACACCGCATGACGTCATCGAGTCTGGCGTCCTGTTTGTTCGTCAGCTGCCACTCCACCAGCTGGCAAGCCGGGATGCACTCGCAGGGGACCAGATCACCCAGCTCTAGGTCCTAATATGGAAGGATAATGATAACAATTCAGTTTCAGTTTCTCAAGAGGACGTCTCCGCGCTCGGAACGAAGTCCATATGCACTAACGTCACAGGTGCCACGTGTATGGTGACCGTGGCACAAGCCTTAAACCTGCACATAAACCATGAGCTGGCCAGGTTCTGAGGCCCTACCTAGACTATGTTTTGCCTAGTCTAAATTTTATACTGGTGTTTTATCAGCCTACCACTGGAATAATCTTTGTTACATGTAAATGACATGTGTGTGTGTACCTTACCTTCAGAAAAGGAATATATATATATATAAAGTAATTAAATAAATAATGAAAGGTCTGAATCACAACACAACTAGCTATTCTGTATAAACTCGTCTCACATGACAGAACCTCCCCCTCCCCAGTCAATGCCCAAATGCTCAGCTGTCTGTCAACTAGGTGAAGACAATATTTTCTTAATCATATATAACTATAACTATGACCAGTCACCGTGCTGCGATGGTTAATGCAAGGGTTTAACGACCGGAATGCAGAGAGTTTGTCTCATCACTCCAGTCAAACTGGGATTTATTCAGCTCCAACTGGTTCATATCCACAGTCTGGAGTAATCAGTTATTTTATTCATCTGTTCTTCTCCTCACAAAATGACCTATAAATGTTGCTTGTCATTAGGAAAAGACAAGCAGCATTTATAGCACATTGAATGGGGAAAGTGGAATTAGAGCACCTGGTCACAACAGGAAAGCTGGAAGGAAAGAGATCACCAGATATAGACCCTGGGAGAAAATATTGGACGGACTGCAGGGTGTGAGGATAGAGAGGTGAAGATGTACTTGCAGCGACAAAGGATAGATTCGTATGGAGGGCCATGATCGCCGACGCCATGCTACAAGACACATCATGATGATGATGATGATGATGATGATGATGATGATGATGTTCTTTTCTCTGAAGATAAGATACACGAATACACATATCACTTACAAGTAACCAAGACTGTTCCGATGATAGACCGATATAATACTAGTTAAAAAAATGTAGACTAGGTAAAACATAGTCTAGGTAGGACCTCAGGACCTGGCCAGCTGATGGGTTTATGTGCAGGCTTAAGGCCTGTGCCACGATCACCATACACATGGCACTTGTGACCTTAGTGCATATGAATTCGTTCCGAGCGTGGAGACGTCGTCTTGAGAAACTGAAACTGAAACTGAAACTGAAGCTTGCACTTCAGAGTTTGTTCAAAAGGGGAACATCGCAGTTGGACAATTCTGTATGTGCTTCACGTTAAGCTGCCAGCAATTGCCTGGCAGACCCTCTCAGCCTGAGCAAAACTGTGGGCTGGCATGGCCTCAAAATGGGATGGCGGAGGTGGGGGGGGGGGGGGGGGCAGAGACCAATCCAACACTAAGCTGACACCACCAGAATGATGGAAACCTTAATTAAGATGGGGCAGTGAACTCTCTGGGTGTTAATCTGTGGGTGTAGGATCCAGTCACCCATATATCTGAGTGTTTCATCAATTCCCTGGGGTGGTTAATGGCAGAATGGCTCAGACGTTCGCCTGCTAGTAAGTTACTTGACCTTCCAGTGTTCGTTTCTCGATAAAGCCTCGACTTTCCTCCTTACTTTCGACCGGAAAATCCAACTAACTGAATGTCTAATCCTTCGGAAGGGGACCAAAAACAAAAAAACAAAAAAAGGAAAACAAAAG
The DNA here is from genome assembly GCA_030674185.1 of Monoplex corrugatus. NCBI lineage: Eukaryota > Metazoa > Mollusca > Gastropoda > Littorinimorpha > Ranellidae > Monoplex > Monoplex corrugatus. The sequence continues at coordinate 13,714,966 of JAPXFY010000033.1, forward strand.
TCGGATGCCCCGTTTACCTTCTGGCCTGCGCACGCTAAAAGATCCCATGGCAGTTGAAAGGCATGAAAAGCATGAAAATATCAGAGAGAGATTAATATCCCAGGTCCCTCCCTTGAAGCTTAATTAGCCTTCTTGCCTTTCTGAAGTCTGGGGGGAAAACCCACCTCTGTGTGTGTGTGTGTGTGTGTGTGTGTGTGTGTGTGTGTGTGTGTGTGTGTGTGTGTGTGTGTGTGTGTGTGTGTGTGTGTGTGTGTGTGTGTGTGTGTGTGTGAGTGAGAGAGAGAGAGGAGAAACAGACAGACAGATAGACAGACAGACAGAGACAGACAGAGAAGCAGAGACACAGAGAGAGAAAGAGAGACAGAGAGAGAATATGACAACTCGGGTCAAGGGTCATTCGCCGAATAGGTTTGAGTGTACCCTAGCTCAGCATCTCGTGTGAGTGTGTGTATGTGTGTGTGTGTGTGTGTGTGTGTGTGTGTGTGTGTGTGTGTGTGTGTGTGTGTGTGTGTGTGTGTGTGTGTGTGTGTGTGTGTGTGAGACAGAGGGAGGATGGCGGCTCGGGTCACGGGTCAGTTTACGTGTGCTTTGTGGCCTGGAGGTTTTTCGTCGTTGTTGATGACTACTTTGGCGAATGATGAAAAGTGCGCACCTTGATTTGATTCTTCGATTAAGATCTGGCGCCTTGTAAATGTCATTATTATTATCATTACTAAATCTCTGTGTGTTTCATCTACTTACATAAATCTCTGGGCGTTTCACCTACTCATCCAAATCTCTGGGTGTTTACTTACCCAAATTTCTGGGTGTTTCACCTACCTTCCCAAATCTGTGGGTGTTTCACTTACCTTCCCAAATCTGTGGGTTTTCACCTACTTGCCCAAATCCCTGGGTGTTTCATCTACTTACCCAAATTTCTGGATGTTTCAGTTCTCCGCGATATTCAGCGTGCTGCCAGGCCTCCTGCATGCGTTCAGGAAGTTCCATCTGCGCTCTGAGGCGCACATTTTGGCTGTCTGGACCAGCATACATCTTCAGCGGTTTGAGGTCGATGGGCTCCATGGCCAGGAAATTGACCCGCTCTCTATCAAGCACCCCCTGAAAGAGACAGATGAAGTGTACGTATGTGTGTGTGTGTGTGTGTGTGTGTGTGTGTGTGTGTGTGTGTGTGTGTGTGTGTGTGTGTGTGTGTGTGTGTGTGTGTGTGTGTGTGTGTGTGCATGTGCGGTCACTATAGTGGTAAAGACACAAGCTAAATGAAAGCATGCACCAGCCTGAAGGCTGAACCCACAACAGGAAGCTGGTGGATAGAGTGCGGGAGTCAAAGGCTTAAGGTACTGGGCTTTCAAGCTCTTCAGATCATGAGTTTCGAGAGGACAGGTTAAAATGGATTCAAAATGAATTGTCCGTCATGGTAAACGTACATTCGAAACGGTCCTACGGATCGGGCGCAACCTGATTCTGATCTATTTCAAACGGATGCTCAGCATTGAGCCAACACCCATTTTGCAAATGGCGTCTTCTGGTAAAACCATGAAACGCTCATAGAATTGTATCAATTTATGTTGTTCACTGGAACAGCCAAAACAAAAACTGCAAAAAACAAACATTATCGGGAGAAGGCAATTCTGTGCTTTTTACACCTTTGTTTTCGACGTCTGGTAAGCAAAACAGCGAAATATGCAATGACCTTCACCTCACGTCTATTTCAAAAGTATCGTGTTGCAGTCCATCCATTCCACACTAGGAGGTCTGACCGCACAGGTAAAACTCTTCTCCTCAGCCGTACAGGCTAAAGGGCTCGGTCATCTGTTAGCTACCTATTCCCCTGTGGGAATGCCAGGGGCTCTTTCAGTATAAATAGTATCCCCTACCTTCCGGAAATTATGTGCTAGACATTTCCTCTTTTCTGTCACTCTCTTTTTTTCTCCCTTTTTCTTTGCTTTCTGTCATTTCTTCCTAAGATTCTCTGCCTTGCTGGATCCATTCACCTGTATGTGTTCGATAGTCTTACGTACTTTCTTTTGGGATTGATAATTGGGTACATGTATTAAGTGCATTTTTGGCTCTAGGGAAGTGAGATATGCGGAAGCAATTTTAGGTAATTTAAGCCCGTTTTCAAATATGTTTTAGTGTTCTTCGTTATGTTTCAAATTTGTATTCAGGTGTGTTTTTACAAATCCCCTGCGATAAATTGGACAGAGTTGTCAACGCCAGGGGCATCTCCTTAGATAATGTGCACGAATACATCGATATGTGTCCTTATTTTCCCCCCACCCCCCCTTTTTTTTTTCCCCCTGTTGAAGTCTTTTGTATGTTTTGAAATGGTTGTAGGCCTGATATGGCTGTATGCAGTCTGCTGGGATTTAAACAAAAATTACAGTAACAATGATTTATTTGAAAATAATTAATAATCTAGGGTGTATTTGCTGATTTAGAGAGAGTAAATGGTGATAATAATTTATGGTGTATTAGATGATTTAGAGACAATAGATCAAAATAATAATTTACGGTGCATTTCATGATTCAGAGAAAACAGCTGATAACAATAATTCCTGGTGTCTTTGCTTATTTAGAGAAACCAGAAAGGGTTTTCATAATCATAAGATAAATAATTTAGATGGAGGCTGATACAAATATACACTGTCTATGACATGTATGATTTTGTATTAGTGTTGTGTTTGAAATGCTTTCATACGCTTTTACATAAATGAGAAATTGAAACGAAACCAAAATAGGATAAATGAGGATGAAAACTCAAAGAACGGATTACGCAACGTACATCCGAAAAAAAAAAAAGGAAGGAAGAAGAGCTGAAAGTTACCATTCTAAAATCCTTGGTCATGAATTTGGCTCCGATCCAGATGTAGGCTCGAACATCAACCTCCCGTTGCCTGGGATTTTCCAGTTCCAGATGCTTGGCCCAGACGTCTAAAACCAGCGGCTGAGGCAAAACAGCCGTC
>JAPXFY010000033.1:13722928-13730428 GCA_030674185.1 Monoplex corrugatus
CTATACACACAAAAACGACAAGAACAGCAACAAAATCATCCTTACTTTCCAAACCAACTGCGACACTCTCTATGACGTAGTAAGCGGAAGGACAATCTTGATGACGACACAGCACAGTGGTATTGCTGACGTAACAGCAACGGGCCTCAGTACTTGTTGAGAAACAGTCCCCCAAGTCAAGAAACTGGCAACAAAATATTCATAGAATGGAATGGAAGAATGGAATCTTTATTTAATGTCTGTTCACAATAGTGATTTTACACACACACACACACACACACACACACCACACACACACACACACACACACACACACACACACACACACACACACACACCACACCGCACACACACACACACACACACACACACACACACAAACACAAACACACACATTCATAGATTGAAACCTAAAGAAAACATCAGCATTATCAACAATAACAACGATAGCAACATCTTGTTATCATTATCATTATTGTTTTAAAGCTCAGCCAGGCGCGCAGTGCCATATCAGGGCTATACCCATCTGAACACCTCTTTGAACCTAAAAAAACAAACAAACAAAAACAAACACTTGGAAAGAAATTAGGCATATATAGGGGGTGCAAAAGTAGGTATACAGTAAGTATCACATCATTATTTATTTATCATAATGCTTAATTCCGCTCTCGATTAGAGGAGTGTGTGAATACCGACGGCAAGCAGTTTGAGTATCTGAGGATTAAGGCTGTGCTCGTTATTACATGTATATGCAATATTCATTTGTTTGTATAATAAATGCAATGAGTATTGTATGTGTTTTCTTTTTTCATAACTGTATACCTACTTCTGCACCCCCCTGTATATCAATGCAATCGCACACATACTCTATGGATATGTCCTTGACGCTGACCACTCCATCAGATTTATCATCTGGATTTTCCCCCATGGGGACGCCTACTGGCTCTTTCAGTAGAGATTGCGTCCCTTTCTTCTGGAAATTCTGTGCTAGAAATTTCCTCTTTTCTGTCACTCTCTTTATGCCCTTCTTCCTCCTTTGCTTTCTGTCATTTCTTCCTATCATTTTCTGCCTTGCTGGTCCATTCACCTGTATGTGTTCGATATAAAGTCTTACGTACTTTTTCTTAGGATTAACTGGGTACACGTATTAAGTGCATTTTTGTCTCTTGGGAAATCAGATTTGCAGAGGCAATTTTAGGTAATTTAGGCCCCCTTTTATATGTTTTAGTGTCCTTAGTTATGTTTAAATTTGTATGTTTTTTTTAAAGTCCTGTGTGTGATAAATTGGACGGAGTGGTCAACGCCAAGGGCATCTCCGTAGATAATGTGCTCGAATGCATTGATATGTGTACTTGATTTTCTTTTTTTTTTTCGAGTTGAAGTCTTGTGTTTGCTTTGAAATGGATTATAGCCCTGATATGGCTCTACGCAGTAAGCTGGGCTTTAAACAAGAATAACAGTAACCGTAAAATTACATCTCACACACACACACACACACACACACACACACACACACACACACACACACACACACACACACACACACAACACACACACACACACACACACACACAACACACACACACACACACACACACACACACACACACAGAGTACATATATGTATTAAAATCACAAAGTACACTAAAACCTGACATTTGGTAAAAATTACCTAGAAATCAGGTGTCGTTTTTAACGAGGAGTTAGCCTTGACAACGCTCTAACAGTCGGCTGGGCTCTAAGCAACATGAACCCGAACCTGAACCTAAAATTGTATCTGCACGTCACATTTCCTTAGAGAGCCAAAATACATTTAATACATGTGCCCAGTTATCAGTCCTAAGAAAAATATGGAAAGCTTTACAGAACATCTAAAGGTGAATGGACAAGCAAGGCAGAAAATGATAAAAAGAAATGATAGAAAGCAAAGGAGGAAGAAAGGAACAAAGTGAGAGACAGAAAAAGAGGAAATGTCTAGCACAGAATGTCCAGAAGGTGGGGATACCGTTTATATTGAAAGAGCCCCCGGCATCCCTACGGGAGGTGGCTTATTATGCGAACCCAGAAACATAAGGAAATAGAATGCGAACACTTACTTGATTAAAAGGGGAAAAAAAGAAGAGAGAGAGAGAAAGAGAGAGAGAGAAAGAGAGAGAGAGAGAGAGAGAGAAAGAGAGAGAAAGAGAGAGAGAGAGTTAGAGTGGAAGAGAGTGTGAGAGCGTGATAAAGAGAGTGAGAGAGGGATAGCGAGAGAGAGAGAGAGAGAGAGGTTAGGAGCCAGCTATTGCCATATCAATATATACCTAGCTAAAGTTGTTTCCCTTGCCTAACAGAAGATTTTTTTTTAAAAATGTTAATGGTACGTTCACACTAGGCTGTAACCACGATCTAACCAAATGGTTACATCGCTCTCTAACTAACTGGAACCACAAATTTTTGGTTGCAGTGGGTTCCCATCGGTTAGACGATTTTTCGGGAAGACCCGATTTTTTGTTAGATAGGTGGTTAGATGGCCCCCAAAAATATGACTTGGGAGATAAAAATTTTTCGAGGTTACATCGCCCGATCAAGTTATAAACGGTTACAAAGGCATTCACACTAGTCCCCATCGGTTCCAGTGAGTTAGAGCAGAAAATAGAGGCGGAGCCGAGTTTGAAAAAAACTCCGACGTCAAAACAAAAAGCATGCCTTGCACGCACGCTGCGTGCGGTATGCAAATTGTCTGGCCCGACACATCTAACCGACTGCAAGTGATTGCAACCTTCTTTGCATGGTTGGGGTCAGTTATAGTGAGTTACATCGACGCGTGTTGTAACTTGATCAGTTACAGTGTGAATGTATTTAAGCTGGCTGACTGTCATTTTTTTTCGTTGTTCTTGCTGCGTCTACACGAAGCCACGACACACGAGACTGATTTTTCGACATGTCTTCTGACTCTGATGTTGCTGCTTCCGACCAGTCCCTGGCTGCACGTGAGCAGGATGAGCGACTGCAGGAGCCCCCATCCACCCCACCTGCCTTTGAGACTACCGCCGGTGCTGGCAAGGGCAAAGGAAAGGGGAAGGGCAAGAGAGGCAAGAAGGCAGTGGAGGGACACCTGACTGAGGACCAGAAGCAGGAGGCCATAGATTTTTTGCGGGAGAGGCCCTACCTTTATAATCGGAGTCACTCCGATTATAAAGATGCAGCCAAGCGGAACCGGGAATGGAAGGAGTTCGCTGACCAGTTGGGAGTGCCCGTCACAGTCCTCATGAGTTGGTACCGTTGCATGCGGGCCCTGCTGGGACGGGCGAAGAAGGCCAAGACGAAGAGTGGATCAGCAGATGTTCGTCTTCCGCGTGCCCAGGAGTATGTGTGGACGCACATGCAGTTCGTGGTGCCCTACATCAGTCAGATTTCATCTGACACCCTGGGCCCCAAGAAGAGGAAGCCAACTGCTGAGCCTGTGGAGCTCACTGAGTCTGAGGCTGAATTCGACCATGACCAGTCTGCTCCAAGTTTGATGGTGCCTGGACATGCTGGCATCTACAGTGCACGCCCCTCAGCCTCCACTCCAGTCTCCGCTTCTAGACGTCGCCGTGTGGGCCCTTCAACAAGAAAGGCCAGTGGGGACTCAGCAGCCGCGACCTGTTGCGGCCACTTGTGCTCCCAGCTGGACTCCATGATGCAGCACTTGGCCAAACCGGAGTTGCAGTTTTGGACCACTCTGCACTGGCGGGTTGATCACTTTACCCCAGCCCAGATGATGGACCTGCAGGAGGAGGTGTGGAATGTGGTGGTGAAACATGTGAGGAGGAATGGCCAGAAGCCTGACCCCATTGCCACCACCGTCCGTGCAGACCCAACGCCTGCAACGTGGTTCCAACCCGCTGCTGGTGGATCCAGAGGTGGACTTAGTGCCTACTCGACAGCTCCTCCTCCAGCCATGGACCAGCAAGGGCCATCGACGATGCCAGCACCACCTGAGAGTCTGGAGGCGTTCCTGGCAGGGAGTCTGGACAGTCAGTTGATGACTGTAGCACAACAACGACGGTCGTCACCCAGGAAGTCCGCCACACCGATTAAGGTCCCAAGGCAGCCCGCACCTTCCAACACGTTTCCGCTGACAGTACAGGATGTGGGCATCGACTTCTTGGACCTGTAGATGCATTCCTAGGTGCATCGGCCTTTTAAGGGCCACAATTGTTCCCAAGAGACTTAGTTTGGTTGCATTGCCCTACCCCACACATGCACACAGCCTAACACTGGTCTCATCCCCAGACCCAGAAGGTCAATCCTAAAAATATCCACACTTCATGTTTGTTTGTCTGTTTGTTTATTGAAATAAAATGAAACAGAATAAAAAAAATGATACAATTGACCTATGTTTTTTTTTGGGGGGGGGAAGGGGTGGTGAAGATGGGGGATTGAAATTCCAGGAAAAGGTGTTTATTTTATGTTTTGTGTGTGTGTGTGTGTGTGTGTGTGTGTGTGTGTGTGTGTGTGTGTGTGTGTGTGTGTGTGTGTGCGTGCGGGGGTGTGCTTGTGTATGTTAGTTTATGTGTGTGTGTGTGTTTTTGGATAGCCACAAAAGAGATATCACAAACACAGAGACAGAAAAATATACATTTCAATACCTCAAGATAAATTTATCAGTGAGAAACAACCGGTATTTAATTTTTGGCCACAGTTTGTGCCCTTGTATATACATTTGGTTATACCATAGTCATATAACACAACGCTGTCTTTCTGTGTGTATGTGTGTCTGTCTGTCTCACCCCCTTCTGTGTGTACGTCCGTTTGTGTCTGTATCCCCATCTTTCTCGGTGTATGTTTATGTGTATGTCTGTCTGCGTGTCTGTGTGTCTGTTTGTGTGTCTGTCTATTGGACTCTCTCTCTCTCTCTCTCTCTCTCTCTCTCTCTCTCACTCTCACTCTATCAATATGTCATTTGGATAAAGTGGATTAATGCAACAACCCAGGAAATAAATCTCTTTGAAAATTTTTTCCAATGATCTGAAGTTGTACTCATGGCCATATCACTGTGGAGAGGAGGGAGCTGGAGACGGCGGTGCAGACTCAGCTTGGGGTGAAGCAGCAGCAGCAGGGTTGCGGTTGGGATTGGCAGCACCGGGTGTGGTTGGTGGACACTGGCCTTGTCCCACTGCCATGGGACAATCCCTGCAGGACTCCCGAAGAAGTCAGCCAGCGTTTCCCTTACTTTCTTCCCATCGGTGTTGGCTCGTCCTGCTCGTGGCTGTGGTTGCTCAGTCCAGATGACGTGTTCTCTCCAGGCACCAGGCAGCACATTCATGTGGGCATCCTCCCTGTCCACTGCATCCTGAGGTGGGGGAAGTCGGTCCAGCAGCAGGTTGTGGAGTGTGGTGCAACACTTCATGACTGCTCTGGCGTTTTCAGGTGTCAGCTCGCAGGTGCTGAGCATCAATCGGAACCGTTGTGCCAGCAGACCAAAGGCGTTCTCCACCACCCTTCTTGCTCGTGACAGCCTGTAGTTGAAGATAAGCTCCTTGGGTGCCATGCTTTGCCTGGAGTAGGGCTTCATACAGTAGTCCTTGAGTGCGAAGGCATCATCACTGACGATGTAGTAGGGCACATCTGTAGTGTCCTGAGGGTCGTCAGTGAGAGGGCATGGAGCTGGCCGGTTGATGGTGCCGTCCTGAAGGTCCTGTCGCAGGTCGGTTTCCAGGAAGATTTGGGCATCGGACATGTGGCCTAATCCCCCAAACTCCACCCATAGGAACTTGTAGTCCGCATCCACCAGGGCAAGCATGGGGATGGAAAAGTAGCCCTTGTAGTTGTGATACAGACTCCCACTGTTGCGTGGCTTCATGATCGCAACATGCTTCCCGTCCAATGCCCCCATGGTGTGGGGCATGTTCCAGCGGGTGTAGAACTTGTCGGCGATGGTCTTCCAGTGGTCTTCAGTCCACTCCTCCGGGAACACTTCAGCATTGAAGGCCTCCGTGATGGCCCTGCACACCGCAGGTAGGAAGGTGCTGATGGTAGATACCCCAATCCTGAAGGCGTAGCACAAGGACCTGTAGTTGTCCCCAGTGGCCAGGTACCTCAGTGTCACAGCCAGCTTCAGGCCAGGTTCAATGGCTTTTCGCATTCGAGTGTCTTCCTTGCTGATGGCGGGACGAATCAGGTCCAGGACCTCGAGGAAGACTCCTGGGGTCAGTCTGGTGTAGTTCCTGAACATCCTCTCTTCAACGTTGGCCATGTTGAGGTCCAGCAGGGTGTAGTAGTGGCCCAACTCCCTCCTTCTGTCCTCAGTGAGCCAGTTGCGAACCCAGAAACGCCTCCAGGTTGGACGTCTCCTACGCCGTCCCTCCTCTCTAACGACATGATGATCGTGGTGGTGATGCAGGTCTCGGTGAAATCGAGCCAAGAATACCGGTACAGCGACGTTCATGATGACAGGTCAAGATGGAATGAAGAGACCCCCCTGAAACAAGGGGGTTTTATACTTTCAAAGGGAGTTACAAGGGAGTTACAAGACCCAAGTTCAAACAGGTTGCAGCAGGTCACATCAGGCTGGTGGAGATGCACAATCTCAAGACACCCCACCTCATGGAAACCCACGGGAACCACAGAAAACAAAAGTATACCCCAATCTGTACATGACGCCTCAGCCACAGCACCCCTGTAACTTGGCTTGTAACTTGTTAAGTTAGAACGAAGTTACAACGGTAGTTAGATGCCACCAGTCTAACTTCAGCGCAAAACAAAACCCAGCCAGCGAGCGAGAACTGCTGCTCTCAGTCAAAAAACGCGCGGGAAAAGGGGTGGAGCCTAATAGTTAGACAGTGGTTAGACGCTTTCCGTTCACACATGCTGTATCAAAAATCTAGAGTTTGTCTCATGGTAGTTACATCCCTCAATGTAACCATTTGGTTAGATCGTGGTTACAGCCTAGTGTGAACGTACCATAATGCGACGAAACAAGCTAAAGCCTACAATGATACGAGCATAAGAATAATGATAATAATTACATCGGTATGACTCGAACAGCCCCTGTCGACAGAATGCTCACTGCATTTACGTAGTAACGGATCGTTATTACATGACATATCATTAGGCCTAATCGTTATTTAGAGGAAAAAAATAACCTCTTCCTAGTCAATCTATGCTACTATTTATACCTTGAGACTGTTCAAACCGGTTTCCCCGGTGGATTTTTTTTTTTTTTTGGATCGGGAATTCCCGAAATTATTAACTGTAATGCGACAAGTCATCGGACAAGCGATTCAAAGCATTCACATGTCACAAGACAAGGTAAAGGAAAAACAAGGTTTTTTTCCTCATTAATTTTGAGGTCGTAAGTGAGTGAGGTGGTAGAGATCATAACTTTTCTCGAGATCAGCGTTCTGAGGAAAAGGAATGAGGGAGTGGGGGAGGTGTAGGGGTGGGCAGGGGAGGACCCTCTCCTTTTCCTCGATCGCTTCTTCACCTTCCCTCGCTTTTAACCCTTTGATTCCCGCACCCTGTCCACCACCA
>JAPXFY010000033.1:13735428-13740428 GCA_030674185.1 Monoplex corrugatus
TGGTCACAGTCTCACCTGTCTCACCTGTCGGCGTCACCGGGAACAGTGTTGGCCGCTGCACATGATGTCCTCACAAGTTGCCTCCAGCACTCTCGATCTTGGCTAAGTCTGACCACCTCCTGGAGTTTCTTGCCACTGATGTTTGTGATGTTTCTAGCAAGTGATGCAGGTGGCCGTCCTCTGTTTCTCTTTCCTTCCACTTTACCTTGGAGGACAGTGGACATCAAGTCTGTTCTCTCATTACGGATTGCGTGTCCAACATATTTCAGTTTCCTCCGTTGTATGAGTACTAGAAGCTTGCGTGTAGTACCCAACTCATTCAGTATGCTTTCATTTGAGCGCCTATCCGTCCATTTGACCCTCAGCAGTCTTCGGTAAAACCACAGCTCTGCTGCTTCCACTCGTCTTTCATCCTCTTTCTTCATTGTCCATGCCTCGCAGCCGTATAACATCACTGGCCAGACAAGACATTTTAAGAGTTTTATCTTAAGGTCTGCTGTTATGCTGTGGTCTTTCCAAATATTGTTCAATTGAACCATACTGTTCTTGGCCATTCCAATTCTCATCTTTATGTCTTTTGAGCATGTTCCATCGTGTGTCTTGACTGAACCTAAATATCTAAAGTCCTTGACATTTTCTAGAGGGACTTGGTTTAGCATGATCTGGTCCTGTCTAGTGTTATATTTGCCTGCAACATGCATAACCTTTGTCTTCTTTGAATTTAAGTCCAGCCCAGCTGCCTTTCCAACCCGGTCTACCCTGTACAGGATCCTCCTAGAGCCTGTAATGTTGTCTGCCAGTAATCCTGTGTCATCTGCGTAGCGTAAATTTGACAGGTTTCTACCACCAATATTTACTCCCATGTCTTCTATGTCTGCTTCTCTCATGATATGTTCAGTGTATATGCTGAAGAGATGTGGAGACAGGATGCAACCTTGCCTTACCCCTTTAGTGATGTTAAAAAATTTGCAGTTTTGATTATTCCATCTGATTGTTGCTTTTTGATCATTATATAATGAAGCTATGAGGGAAACCAGATGTCTTGGAAAACCCATTTTGATCATGAAGTGGAAAAGACTTTGGTGAATCACGCTATCAAATGCTTTGCTGTAGTCAATGAAAACGATGAACATCTCTTGGTCTGTGTTTCTAATCTTTTCTATCAATATCTGGAGTACAAACAGCATATCTATTGTTCCCCTGTTTTTCCTATAGCCTGCCTGACAGTCGGATAGCTCTTCCTCTACTTTTGGCTTTAACCTGTTTAAAATTATTATCAGCAGTATTTTACTGGCATGACTGATCAGTGCAATTGTTCTATAATTGTTGCAGTCTTTGACATTTCCACTCTTATGTAACATGACAAATTCCTGGAGCTTCCAGTCTGTAGGCCACTGACAAGTCTTCCATATCTTGCAGCATAAGTGATGCATTACTTTGAGTCCACCATCACCTGAGTGTTTCAACAACTCTCCAGGAATATTGTCAAGACCAGGAGACTTTCTGCATTTTAGATCTTTAATGGCAGATTCAACTTCGCTGAGCAGAGGTTCAGGTTCCGTATCTCCAGGGATCAATTCCAAATTTGGCTCTAAATTATTTTCATGGCTGTCAGGCTTGCCAAAAAGTGATGTGCCATATTCGTTCCATAATATTTGAAAAACCCAAACTCAGTCGCTGAAGAAACAAACCTGCAGTTGTGTCGGAATGTAAGAATTGAGGAAGTCACAGGATTCTGTCGCAGTAACAACGACAGTGATATTCTGGGCACAATTGTACTCCAGCAGGTCTCGCTGTCAGAGATAACCGCTTTGCGGAACAGCCCAACGCAGAACAGTCTAGAAGGTAACGGAACAAACGAACAAGTAGCCTATATATAACGAGGCACTCCCAGTAAGCGGTTTAGTCATAGATATGTGTCGTAACATAGATCAACAACTCAGCTACCTTGTTGTCATTGTTGTTTAAAGCCCAGCCGACTGCGTAGAGCCATATCAGGGCTAACTCAGCTACCCATGACAGCCTTTCATAGCACCAGCATCCCTTCCCACTTATTTTGTCAGACTGACGCTTTTGATATCTCAAAATGGAAGTGAGGTGTTATCGCAAGAAGCTAAACATCAGATAGGTACCAGAACAAAAAGACAAAAGAACCAGAACGCGTATTTAATACAACCAGACAAGACAGGCTCAAATTTTCGGTCAACTGACCTCTGCCAAGCATAAGATCACAAACGAACAAACGCCAAATACAAAAATTAACAGAAAAAGACTGAAACTTCCCTGCTGCTTCGTCCAGTGTGCTTCTCACACTGGACGAAGCAGCACGGAAGTTTCAGTCTTTTTCTCCCAATTTTTTGTTGTTGTCTTCTTTTTGTCCTAATTTTTTTGTATTTGGTGTTTGTTCGTTTGTGATCTTACGCTTGACAAAGGCCAGTTGGCCGAAAATTTGCGCCTGTCTTGTCTGGTTGTATTAAATACGCATTCTGATTCTGTGTGTGTGTGTGTGTGTGTGTGTGTGTGTGTGTGTGTGTGTGTGTGTGTGTGTGTGTATGTGTGTGTGTGTGTGTGTGTGTGTGTGGTGTGTGTGTGTGTGTGTGTGTGTGTTCTTCTTCTGGTTCCTGTTTGCTTGAACACGGGCAATCACACTTGTTTTGGATTATACATCAGATAGACTGGTCATATCACCAATGAATATGTGCGCCAAACCATTAACCCTTTCACTCCCGCACCCTATCCACCAACTGCAAAACTTAACCCTTTGATCCCTCATCTTATCCTGCAGCTTCCTGTAGGAAGTTGGTGGATAGGGTGAGGGAGTTAAAGGGTTAAGTTTTTGCTTTGCTAGCTTCGCTGACAGTGCAGGATGCTGGTGAACAGGGTGCGGGAATCAGAGGGTTAAGCAACACACTGGATCATGTGAAGATCTGCTGATTTCAGTTAAGATAAGAAAACTACGTAGGTGTGGTCATGTAACAAGATCCAGTGGCCTTGTGAACTGTTGTGTGTGTGTGTGTGTGTGTGTGTGTGTGGTGAGAGAGAGAGAGAGAGAGAGAGAGAGAGAGAGAGAGAGAAGGAAAATCAGAATAAATGAAGGGCTGACAACACTGCGGAAAGGACCGAGAAATCCCTTGCTGAGACCCAGGCTTTGGCATACAACCGACAGAGCTGGACGAATCTGGTGAACGGTTTGTTTGTTTGTTTGTTTTTAGTGTGGCACCCTGACGACTTTTCATGGAGATATGGGAGAAGAAGAAAGAGGAGGAGGAAGAGGAGGGGGGAGGAAGACGGGAAGGTGTGTAAGTAAGTGAGCAAGTAAATATCTAAGTGAGCGAGTAAGTGAGTAAGTAAGTAAGTGAGTGAGTAAGTGAGTAAGTAAGTAAGTGGGTGAGTAAGAAGTAAGTGAGTAGGTGAATAAATAAATACAAAAGAAAGGTGTATGTAGATAAATAAACAGGTAAGAGATGAAAATAGCAAATAACAGTAAATACATGCATATACCCACATGCCCACACACAGACATACACACATACATTCATACATACACACCCATATCCACACAGCATGATGGCCGACAACAAGAGCTACAACAACACAATAAAGCTGTAAGTGTTGCTTGTCTTTTCCTAATCTTCTTCGTTAATATTCTTTGTGTGTTTGCTTCTTTCGAGACTGTCTGGTTTGTTTTCTTTGCATATCTTGTGCTGATGATAGAAATGTGCCTGAAAACTAAATTGAAACGGAGCTCACGAGCCTTGTGGCACAGCGCGACTCAGTCACATCACAAAAATGTGACAGATGTAGCCTCCAGTCTCTCTATGCATGTCTGCGATCTAAATCCAACAGGTTTCATTGGCTCTTCAAAAAAGGCGGAAGGCCTAACCTAGTTTTCGGGAAATAACCACGAATCGGGATTTCCCGTTAAGTCAGCCACAGGAATAACTGGATTTATCATGAACCAAACCTATACCTGGCGACGAACACTAATCCAAGAACTTTTTTAATAGCCCTTTGACTGCCGCACCCCTGTCTACCAACATCCTTCATTGTCATGCTAGCGAAGCAAAAACTTAACCCTTTGATTCCCTCACCCTATTCAACACCTTCCTGCTCAAAGGCCTAACATCCGATCCAATGGATCGGGACGCATGCGCATTGAGTGTAGGCGTGGCTTTTCTAAATAAAGCAGTGCACGTGGTCGGCAGCTGTAAACAAAAACTGTGTGCTAGAAGCAGCTTTTCTTCTGCCTCACCCCCACCCTGCACTCACCAGCCCTGTGCAGTTTCTCTGGTACTACCAACCCCTGACCCAAGGCACTGTCCCCGTACATTTTACAAGTTTTTAGCGGTCCTCACAACACGCACTACTATTACCCCAGTCCCACACAGCCATCTGGTTATGAGGTTGTGTGTTTCTACTGTAAACTGTCTGGTCATGACCCTCTCTCCAGCAGCTGCCCTTCTACTTTGCCCCCACACAGTCCTAATCTCAACTCCCCCCCTCCCCCCGTCTGTGTGTGTGTGTGTGTGTGTGTGTGTGTGTGTGTGTGTGTGTGTGTGTGTGTGTGTGTGTGTGTGTGTGTGTGTGTGTGTGTGTGTGTGTGTGAAGTAACGCAATGAAAAAAATTAGTTGCTTCTGGTGTCCTCTCGTTTCTGCTACCATGCTTGTGATGTTCATCGATTGATTAATTGTATTTTCCATTTCATATATACGTCGAAAAACTCGTGATGCTAACTCAAAGCGGCAAACTACTTGAAATTCTGATGATTAATTATCCTGCAAAATTCTAAGAGAGATGGGGGGAGACGGTACGCGCGGGAAGGCAGGGTTTCCTGGTCAAACAGACTCGGTTACCACGCGATATAGGAGGCCCCACAGGGGGCACATTCCACTGAGAAAGACTTGCAAAGAGAAAAGTATTAGACTCACTTGACACTACACGCATTGTTTATCCCCTGCACAGCCTCTCACGGCGGGAAAGAAAAACAACCCACAGGAAA
>JAPXFY010000033.1:13747928-13750428 GCA_030674185.1 Monoplex corrugatus
ATCAAAATGCAGATTGTTCCACGGAAAAGGTTTAAAATGGGCAAAGGATCAGAAAGCGTTGAGCCTTGCGTCTGTATCGAGGGATTTTGAACAGAAGAGTATCAGAAGAAGAGAGAAAAGCACGGGAGGGGGGGGGGGGAATAGGAATGGAGCAGTTCAGAGATATAAGTAGGAGCAGTGCCGACCAACACCGCAGGTGTCTGTATCTCTCGAGCCTGGTTGACGCCAGGATATATTGAGATACTAAGCTTAGTCCGCCTCTGTCTGTCTGTCTGTCCGTCTGTCTGTCTGTCTGTCTGTCTCTCTCTCTGTCTCTCTCTGTCACGCAGTCTCAGTCCTAGATGGAAATACATAGCATCATGATTATCATCCTCATCGACATCATCATCATCATCGCATTGCAATAACTGTGTCAGCTTCTGCGGCCATCAATGTGGCGTAGAAAATGGGACGGGGGTAAATAAAAAGGTGAGCACAAAGGTAACGTCACTGAATACGATGATACTTTAAAAATGTAGGAACGAGAACAGTCTAAGACATACAAACAGGCCTGTAAATCATAAACACACACACACACACACACACACACACACACACACACACACACACACACAACACACACACACACACACAACCACACACAACCAAAATCATACACACAACACACAACACACACACACACACACACACACACACACACACACACACACACACACACACACAAACACACACACACACACACACACAAAACACATAAAACAACACACACACACACACAACACAAAACCAACACACAAAAAAAAAAAACACAAACACACACGAAAAAAGAATCAGAACGCGTATTTAATACAACCAAACAAGACAGGCACTTGTCTTGTCTGATTGTGTTAAATACGCGGTTTTTTTTTTTGGTTTGTTTGTTTTGTTTTCGTGTTTTTTTCTTCTGGTTCATGTTTGCTTGAACGCGGGCAGTCACACTTGTTTTGGATTTTGTAAATCACACGTTACCTGAGGGTTTCCTTCTTCGCGAGAGTGCCACCATAATGAGCCGGAAGACAGGCAGGGTCTATGTATTCATGCAGCTTCTCCAGTCAGTGCCAATACGTCGGATCTGTAACCATTCACATCGTCTGGTTATCACTTTGATCTTGGCCAAAGGGCCGACAAGCGATGAGAACAGTGGCGCAATGGTTTAGACGTTCGCCTGCCAATAACTAAACTCGAAGTTGCACGGTTCGCTCCCCGTAGAAGCCTCGACTTTTCTCCCACTTTGATCGGAAAATCGATGAACGTCTAGCCCCTTCGGAAGGTGACGAAAAACGAGTCGGACCCGTGTGCTTCTGGCTGTGCACGCTAAAGATCCCACGGCAGTTCAAAATCATGAAGAGCAGGGCATTGCCCGGCTGCCTTGGTATAAAACATTGGACAGATAGGTTGATTTCTCAGGTCCCACTCCTTGAAAACCAATTAGCCTTCTTGTCTTTCTGAAGTTTTGGTAAAAAGAAAGTGAATATGAATGTGCAGAGAGGGAGAGGGGATGGGCCCCGCCCTCGTGGTGCGGCCCCGGGAAAAGTTGAGGTCTCTGTCACCTCGCTCCCCTATGACCTCAGAATTATGGAACTATCTGGGTAGGACCTCAAGACCCAGCCAGCTCTGGGGTTTATGTGCAGGCTTATGGCTTGTGCCGTGATCATTCTGGATTTTCTCCATCACATGGCACCTGTGACGATAGTGCATATGGAATTCACTCCCAGCGCGGAGACGAAGAACTGAATCTGGCTATCAATTCAATCATGTTTTAAAATCTCCCTTGTTTTTTGTTTTTTGGTTTTTGTTTTTCTGCAAGGGAGATTATTTCACATAGTCTGGTTATTAATTCAATTTTTTAATCTCCCTTGTTTATTTCCAAGGGAGACTATTTCATACAGATTGGCAAGAGGTTTGTGCCTTGTGTGTGTGTGTCGGTGACAAAAATGTGGGGTTATATTTTTTTCAATTCCTGTTTGTGTGGATATCCACCAAAGTTTGATCAAAGCACACGCATACATTTGAAAAAGTGTATGCACATGTGTGCTATCCTCAAATGATGTGTACTTGTTGTTGTTGATGTAGATACTGGTTGTTGGCATTTCTTCCTTCACACACACACACACACACACACACACACACACACACACACACACACACACACACACACACACACACACACACACACAACACACACACACAAACACATACACATCCCGCACACACACACACACACACACATACGCGCGCGCGCACACACACACACACACACACACACACACACATAAATACATATAAAATGTATATATCCGTCTAATATCACACACAGGAAGCTGGTGAATAGGATGAGGGAGTCAAAAGGTTAAATTATTGATACTTTTGCTGTGTCTTATTTGTTGTTTTCATACAAGTAGATTCGCAACGGCGAATACGTAAGTTGGCCTATATGCTATATCTCTACTGCTGAAAACTA
>JAPXFY010000033.1:13755428-13757928 GCA_030674185.1 Monoplex corrugatus
AATGGATGAAGGAAGGAATGGATGAGAATGGATAGGAATGAAGGAATGGATGAAGGAAGGAATGGATGAAGGAAAGGAAGGAATGGATGAAGAAGGAATGGATGAATGAAGGAATGGATGAATGAGGAAGGGATGAATGAAGGAATGGATGAAGGAAGGAAATGGATGAAGGGAAGGAATGGATGGAATGAAGGAATGGATGAAGGAAGGAATGGATGAATGAAGGAATGGATGAAGGAAGGAATGGATGGAAGGAAGGAATGGATGAATGAATGAGATGGATGAAGGATATGAAGGAATGGATAAGGACGGAATGGATGAAGGAAGGAATGGATGAAGGAAGGAATGGATGAATGAAGGAATGGATGAATGAAGGAATGGATTAATGAAGGAATGGATGAAGGAAGGAATGGATGAAGGAAGGAAGGAAGGAAGGATATGAAGGAAGGAAGGATGGATGAAGTGAAGGGAATGGATGAAGATGGAAGGAATGGATGAAGGAAGGAATGGATGAAGGAAGAGGATAGGAGGAATGGACGAATGAAGGAATGGATGAAAGAAGGAATGAATGGATGAAGGAAGGAATGGATGAAGGAAGGAAGGAATGGATGAATAAAGGAATGAATGAAGAAAGGAAGGAATGGACGAATGAAGGAATGGATGAATGAAGGAATGAATGGATGAAGAAAGGAAAGGATGAAGGAAGGAAGGAATGGATGAATAAAGGAATGAATGAAGAAAGGAATGGATGAATAAGAATGGATGAAGGAAGGAATGGATGAAGGAAGGAATGAATGAATGAATGAAGGAATGGATGAAGAAAGGAAGGAATGGATGATGGAAGGAATGATGGAACAAGGAAAAGGAAGGAATGGAGGAAGGAAGCAATGGTTGAAAGAAGGAATGATGGAAGAGAGGAATGAATGAATGAATGAATGGATGGATGAAGGAAAGAATGACGAAAGACGGGAAGGAAGAAAAGAAGGTTAAATAAAGGAAGGAAAGAATAGATGAATTAAAAAGTAAAGAAGAGAATGGAGGAAGGAGAAGGACGCGTAAAAGAGGGAAGAAGGAAAAGGGAAAGGAAGAGAAGAAGGAAGAAAGAAGAAAAAGGGAAAGGCAAGACGAAAGAAGGATTGGAAGAAGAGAAGGAAGGAATGGATGAATGAAGAAGGAATAAAAGAAGGAAGAAAGAAAGGTGAGCATATTTAGCTACTCAATCTCCCAAAATAACGAACGAATCAACCCAATAATAGACCGAGAAACCAGCCAGCAAACCAACCAACCAACCAACCAATCAGCTAACCAACCAACCAACCGACTGACCGACCGACCAACCAACGAACCAACCAATCACCAACCAACCAACCAACCAATCAATCAACCAACTGACCGACCAACCAACCAACCAGCCAGCCAATCAGCCAGCCAACCAACCAGCCAACCAACCAGCCAACCAACCAGCCAACCAGCCAACCAACCAACCAACCAACCAACCATCCACCCAACCACATATCCCATTGACCGACCAAAGAACCAACCTTGCCCTCCAAACAACCAAACAATGAACCAACTACACAGCCAAAAATCCAAGGAGCCAACCAAACATTCAGCCATTCAAACAAATAAAAAATCCAGCCAATCAACCGACCAACAAAACAAGCAAGCAAGCAAGCAAGCCAGCAGCCAGCCAACCAGCCAGTTAGCCAGCCAGCAGCCAACCAGCCAGTTTGCCAGCCAGCCAGCCAGCCAGCTAGCAAGCAAGCAAGCAAACAAATGAGCAAGCAAGCATTCAATCAGTCAACCAGCCAACCAACCATCCAGTCTTACTGACGTTGCGCTCTATTGTCACCAGGTAAAACAGAAGCTACCCCTAAAATCCACCTGTTGAGGAGTGCAAGGCAGGAAAGGTCAGGCTTCTTGGCATCTTGAAGACTCAGGAGATAAGATTGTAAGATCTATCCAGCCCAACCAGTCACCGTGGTGTAGTGGTAGCGCAACGGACTACCGACTGGAAGGTTGTGGGTTCGAATCCCCATCAGTACCTTCTAAAATTATTATGGGATTTTTCGGCTTTCACCGGCCCCTACCCAGAGTTGGGCGTGCTATGGGCTTATTGGGAAAACTGGAACCACACAGTCGAGTCTCATCCACTTCACGGATACGTCATTGAGGGTGTTGCTCAAATATTCTGATCAGCACCGCAGGTGTCTGTGTCTCGGGCCAAGTTGACACCAGGCTATATTATGATAGTAAGCGTAGAGTATAGCCCTGTCACGCAGTCTCAATCCAGAATGGAACTCCACATCATCATGATTATCATCCTCATCGACGATCGCGACATCATCATCATCGCATTGTAAAAACTGTTCCAGCGTCTGTGGCATTAAGGTGACGTAGAAAATGGGACTAGAAAAAAAAAGAAGAAGAAAGTGAGCACAAAGGTAAGCTCCCTGAGTGCAATGATCCTAAAAGATCTATCCAGTCCAAGCTGAGGACT
>JAPXFY010000033.1:13772928-13777928 GCA_030674185.1 Monoplex corrugatus
TTGAAGCTGTTCACCTATTTGTTTATTTACTTACTTATTCATTTAGATACTTACTTACTTGCTTGTTCTATTTATTTATCTATTTTTCTATTTGCCTGTTTATTTATTTCTTCTTTGGTTTATTCATTTTATCTATTTATACTTTCTATTTATTTATCTAATTACTTATTTGTTCGCTTGTTTATCTATTCTTTTTGTCACATTGGATTTACTACGTAAAATTGTCTTTCTTCTTCTTCTTCTCCGTCTTCATTGTCTTCTTCTTCTTCTTCGTCGTCATCGTTGTCATCATCATCTTCTTCTTCTTCATCGTCGTCTTCTTCTTCTTCTTCGTTCTTCTTCTTTCTTCTTCTTCTTCTTCTTCTTCTTCTTCATCTTCTTCTTCTTCTTCTTCTTCTTCTTCTTCTTCTTCTTCTCGTCGTCGTCGTCGTCGTCGTCGTCGTCGTTCTTCGTCTTCTTCTTCGTCTTCTTTTCTTCTTCTTCTTCATCTTCTTCTTCTTCTTCCTCTTCTTCTTCTTCTTTTTCTTCTTCTTGTTCTTGTTCTTCTTGTTCTTGTTCTTTTTCTTCTTCTTCTTCTTCTTCTTCGTCTTCTTCTTCTTCGTCTTTCTTTCGTCTTCTTCTTCGTCATCGTCTTCTTCTTCGTCTTCTTCTTCGTCTTCTTCTTCTTCTTTGTCTTCTTCTTCTTCTTCTCGTCCTCCTCCTTCTTTCTCTCCTTCTCTCTCTCTGTCTCTGTCTGTCTGTCTGTCTCTCTGTCTCTTCTTCTTCATCTTTGCGTATATCTTTTTACCTATGGAAGGGAATTTTTGCACAGAATTTTGCCATGGACAACTTCCTCGATGCTGTGGGATCTTTAACGTGAGCTAAATACTCACTGCACATGGGGACCTTGGTTTTGTTGTCTTATCTGAGACACCTGAATGTAGACCACCGCTTACATAAGATTTTATGGCAGAAAGAAGAGTGGGATGGGAGATGGGAGAAGAAAATCACTGGCCTACCTCAGATTTGAACGCGGGTTTCTGGAGCCCTAAGCAGGTACTTCAACCGCTAATCCATACACTCCATGGTTAGCTCTGTCCGTAGAGCGTGGTATTCATGAGCATGAGTTCAAACTCCACGCTGGGCAGCCAGTTCTATATATATGTCTCTTCTCTTGGGCCACACGAGGGCTGGACAATCAGTTCTAAAACCTTCCTTTCAAAACCAAAACACAGAGAGAGAGGGGGGAGAGAGAGAGAGAGAGAGACAGACAGACAGACGGAGAGAGAGAAAGAGAGAGAGGGGGAAGAGAGGGAGGGAGGGAGGGAGAGAGACAAACAGACATAGAGACACAGACAGACAGAGGAGCCAGAAAGAGCCAGAGACAGAGACAGACAAACACAGACACAGACAGAGAGAGAGACAAAAAGAGGGAGAGAAAGAAAGAAAGAGAGAGAGAGGGAGAGAAAGAGAGGGAGAGAGAGAGAGAGAGAAAGAGAGAAAGAATAAGTTTCATGAAATGCAGCCTTTGTACAGGCAAACACTCCCATCCCCACCCCACCCCACACACACTCTCTCTCTGTCTCTCTGTGTCTCTCTCTGTCTCTCTCTCACTCTGCCTGTCTGTCTATGTTACATCAACCCTAATACTATAAAAAGGATTAGTATCTCTTTGTCATGATCACACGTTATTATGATGTTTCCTAGAATGTTCACACTTAATATGCCTTCTTTTTATGCTTTCAGGTGGCAAAAATGCTTAAGCTATAGAGTGCAACGCCCCCAAACACCCTTAGGGGCTCAGGCCCTGAACGCCATATGAAACCCCCTCCCTTCCTTTCAGTCTCATATCCCATCATCATGTCGAGCTTGCTCGGCTATTTGCTTTCATTGGCTATATGAGCACTTGCGGTCGCCACTCCATACAAGCGTGAGCAGTAGTTCGCTAACTGAACTAGGTGACCCTGGGCGTCTCTGTCCAGCGTCTTGTGTACTTCACCGTTGACTAGACAAAGTTCCTCCGCTGATGTGCACATCCGCCATGCTGCTCTCCATGGTTTCCCTGTAACCCTAGCAAGGGTGGCTGATGGGTGCTCGGCCTTGCCAAAGGGCCTCCCATGATTTGGTCCGAGGTTGCTTATTGAATATTCGCAGCTACCCCATTACAGGGCATTCCCCTATCCACCACCCAGGGACCCGCTGGGTTGGAGTGTTTGACTTCTCCTGGTGCTTGACAGCCTATCCTAGGACTGACAAGGTTCCCCAGTCTCATATCCAGCCCTGCCCAATGACGTTATTTTTGGCCCTACTCTATCTCTCACAGTCGGACCAAAGACCATAAAATATAGTTTCATTTTCAGTTCCTCAAGATGACGTCTCCGCGTTCGGAACAAATTCCTTATGCACCAACGTCACAGGTGCCATGTGTATGGTGATCATGGCACAAGCCTTATACCTGCACATAACCCATGAGCTGGCCAGGTCCTGAGACTCTGCCTAGACAATGTTTTGCCTAGTCTATATTTCATGCCATATACATCCTAAGAACTATCATAGAGAGGTCAATCGAGATGAACAAAGATTTATATTTAAGCTTTGTTGATTATACCAAGGCTTTCGATCGGGTAAGACATGAAGAATTGATCAACCAACTAGAAAGACTCAATATTGATGGAAAAGATCTACGAATTATCAAAAATATGTATTGGGAACAAAGAGCCCAATGAGAATTTTTAAAAAAACCAAACGATATAAGCTCTTTCCAAAACATCAAAAGAGAAGTCAGACAGGGTTGTGTTTTGTCATCAGATCTGTTTTCACTTTACAGCGAAAACATCATGAGAAACCTAGAGGAAGACCATGGATTAAAGGTTGGAGGAAAAATGATAAACAACATTCGATACGCAGATGACACCGTGCTAATTGCAGAAAGTGAAAGGGACCTACAAAACCTTGTGAATATACTTGAAATAGAAAGCAAAGGTAAGGGGTTGGAACTAAACAGCAGGAAGACTAAAGTCATGGTGATCAGTAAAACACATGAAATCCCCTCATGCAAAATAACAGCAAATGGCACAACCTTGAGACAGGTTAAGTTTAAATACCTGGGAACGATCATTTCACCAGGCGGCAGATGCACATCATGTCAGAAATAGCCAGCAGAATCGGCCAAGCCAAAACAGAATTCAAGAAGATGACAAGCATTCTTACCAACAAATGCCTATCAATTAAGATCAGGATGAGAGTTCTTGAATGTTATATAGAACCAATACTGTTGTACGGTTGCGAGGCGTGGACAGTCAACAAGCAAAGCCAGAACAAGTTTGAGACAGCCGAGATGTGGTTTCTATGAAGGATGTTGAGAGTTCCATGGACAGCAAAGAAAACAAACGAGACAGTCTTGATGGAGGCAGACAAAAGTAGATCATTCATAAGGAAGATTGGGAAAAGACAGGCAACATTTATAGGCCATTTTATGAGGAAAGGGAAACTGGAACACCTGGTCACAACAGGAAAGCTGGAGGGAAAGAGAGCACCTGGTAGACCCAGGAGAAGATGCTAGACGGACTTGCAGAGTGGCTGAAGATAAGGAGGGTGGAAGAGATGCTTGAGGCAACAAGAGATAGGGACAGATGGAAGTCCATAATCGCCAACGCCATATGGCAAGGCACCTGATGATGATGATGATGATGAGTAAATACATGCATATACCCACAAGCCCGCACACAGACATACACACATACATACACACCCATATCCACACAGCATGATGGCTGGCAACAACAGCAACAACAACAACAGTAACAACAACACCAGCAAAGAGGAAACATCCACCTATACATATCATGGCAAACTTACAGACTTTGATTGAATTACGAGTGTCCAAGAATTGTTTTTTCTTCTGTCATGTGCCCGTATCAGCCACACCCAAACAACCCTAACAAATACATACGAACATATCTCAAACCGAACCGGCCAGTGATTGGTTGATATTTTGGGTTATACGGCAGACATCTTGCTTAGGCATAATTATGTATCAACCATGACCTGAAGGAACAGAGTCGCATAATAAGAGGCACGTTGAACTCTTCTTTACCGTCACTCTGGACAAGACTGCTGAGGAAATGGTGAGAAAAATGTGGGTTACGTCTAGCTATCGGAACAACCGGACGCAATCATGCGGGAAATATGCGCTACCGACAGAATGTGTATACATTCAAGACATGATGACATGCACGTGGTGGATATTAGTTTTAAGTTCTCGATCTTGTGACTCCGATCTCTCAGGTCATAGTTCGTACAAGATGTCTGCTGCAGCAACCAAAATATCAACCAATCACTGGCCAGTTCGGTTTGAGATGTAGTCGCATGAGTAACAAATTGTCAGCTTCAACATTTTAACGTACATACACATATACATACTTTTCCTGAAACATCTTTGAACGCCATCTTTGCCTTCCCGAGATGCCGGGGGCTCTTTCAGTATATAAAATATCCCCATCTTCTAGAAATTCTGTGCTAGAAATTTCCTCTTTTCTATCATTCTCTTTGTTTCTGACTTGTTCCTTTGCTTTCTGTCAATTCTTCTTGTCATTTTCTGCCTTGCTGGTCCATTTACCTGTACGTAGTCTATAAAGCCTTGCATACTTTCTCTTCACCCTTTGATTCCGCACCCTATCCACCAACTGCAAAAAGGGTTAAGGATTGATAACTGAGTATACGTATTAAGCGTATTTTTGGCTCTAAGAAAATGTGATGTGCAGAAGCAATTTTAGATAATTTAGGCCCGTATATATATATACATACATACATTATATATATATGTATACATGTGGTGTGTGTGGTGTGTGTGTGTGTGTGTGTGTGTGTGTGTGTGTGTGTGTGTGTGTTGTGTGTGTATGTGTGTAAATATATTTTAGTGTCCTCAGTTATATTTATATTAGTATTCAAGTATGTTTAAAAAAAAAATCCCTCGGTAATGTATTGAACGGAGTGGCAATGCCAGGGGCATATCCTTAGAG
>JAPXFY010000033.1:13782928-13790428 GCA_030674185.1 Monoplex corrugatus
TCAACGGTCCATGCCTTTGATGAAAATTGAGTAAAGGTTGTGGGGGATAGGGTCAAGAACACAGATTTTTATAGGTGCTTTTACAACTACATGTAATTTGTGTACAGCACTTTCCATTAAAAGAAAACAAACGATACAGTCTTGATAGAGGCAGACACATCAAGATCACTGATAAGGAAAATTAGGAAAAGACAAACAACATTTATAGGCTATTTTATATGAGGAAAGGGGAATTAGAGCACCTGGTCACAGCAGAAAAGCTGGAGGGAAAGAGAGCACCAGGTAGACCCAGGGAGAAAATATAGGACGGACCTGCAGGGTGGCTGAGGACAGAGAGGGTGGAAGATTTACTTGCAGCAACAAAGAATAGATGCATATGGAGGGCCATGGTCGCCAACGCCATGCGGCAGGGCACATGATAATGATAATGATGATGATGTGATGATGTTTGATGATGATGATGATGATGATGATGATGATGATGATGATGATGATGATGATGTGATGATGATGATGATGATGAGTGATGATGATGATGATGATGATGATGATGATGAGATGATGATGATGATTTTCCAACACCGTGTGAAGCACAGGCATCGTTGGCTGGACTTTTTTTTTATAGTCTGAAAAGACTGGAGGACAAAGTGCACATAAATGTAAATTAGAAATTACCTGGGGGTCTCCTTCTTCCGCCAGGGTGCCACCATAGCAGGCGGGCAAACTGGCAGGGTCTATGTACTCGTGTAGTTTCTGCCAGTCACTGCCTATGAGATGCATCTGCAAGCCATTCAGATCATTATCATTGTTGTTTAAAAGCCCAGCCCACTGCTGCATAGCCATGTCAGGGTTATAACGATCTCGACACCCCTCTAAACATTAAAAAATAACATGGAAGAAAAATAAGGTAAACATATCGATACATATGCGAACATAATCTAAAGATATGCTCCTGGTAATAACCACACCGTCGTCCAATTTATAATTTTTCACCGGGGGGGGGGGGGGGGGGGGGGTGAGGTTGAAAAAACAAACAAAACAAACCTGAATATAGATATATAAACATAACTAAATCCGTTAGTGCATATATGAAAAGTGGCCTAAATTACCTGAAATTGCTTTTCTCTGTCTGTCTTTCTCTGTGTGTGTGTCTCTCTCTGTCTGTCTTTTTCTCTCTCTGTCTATCTCTGCCTCTCTCTCTCCCCGTCTGTGTGTGTGTGTGTGTGTGTGTGTGTGTCTCTCTCTCTCTTTCTCTCTCTCTGTCTGTCTGTCTCTGTCTGCCTGTCTCTGTCTGTCTGTCCTGTCTGTCTTCTCTCTCTCTCTCTCTCTCTCTCTCTCTGTCTCTCTCTCCCCCTAGGTGCAGTGCTGAAGTGGGCAAACATCGGATTTCCCATCGAATGATCCCAGGTTCGATCCTCCTTCTGTGAGTAAAGCCTGGGGACTTTTCCGATCTCTCAAGAACATACGTGCAGTCCTGCCAGTGCCTAAATCTTCCTCTTGTACACACACACACGTGCACAATATCAATCAGAGCATGTTAAAGACCCCGCATGCACAATATCAATCAGAACACGTTAAAGATCCTGCATGCACAATATCAATCAGAGCATGTTAAAGACCCCGCATGCACAATATCAATCAGAACACGTTAAAGATCCTGCATGCACAATATCAAACAGAGCACGTTAAAGATTCCGCAGGCACAATATCAATTTAGAACACGTTAAAGATGCCGCATGCACATATCAATCAGAGCACGTTAAAGATGCCGCATGCACAATATCAATCAGAACACGTTAAAGATTCCGCATGCACAATATCAAACAGAGCACGTTAAAGATTCCGTATGCACATATCAATTAGAGCACGTTAAAGATCCGCATGCACAATATCAATTAGAGCACGTTAAAGATCCCGTATGCACAATATCAATCAGAGCACGTTAAAGATCCCGTATGCACAATATCAATTAGAGCACGTTAAAGATCCCGTCAGCACAATATCAATCAAGCACGTTAAAGATCCCGTATGCACAATATCAATTAGAGCACGTTAAAGATCCCGCATGCACAATATCAAATAGAGCACGTTAAAGATCCCGCATGCACATATCAATTAGAGCACGTTAAAGATGCCCGCATGACACAATATCAATAGAGCACGTTAAAGATGCCGCATGCACAATATCAATCAGAGCACGTTAAAGATCCGCATGCACAGTATCAATTTAGAGCACGTTAAAGATGCCGCATGCACATATCAATTAGAGCACGTTAAAGATGCCGCAGACACAATATCAATTAGAGCACGTTAAAGATGCCGCATGCACAATATCAATCAGAGCACGTTAAAGATGCCGCAAGCACATATCAATTAGAGCACGTTAAAGATGCCGCATGCACATATCAATTAGAGCACGTTAAAGATGCCGCACGCACAATATCAATTAGAGCACGTTAAAGATGCCGCAGCACAATATCAATAGAGCACGTTAAAGATGCCGCAGACACAATATCAATCAGAGCATGTTAAAGATCCCGCATGCACAATATCAATAGAGCACGTTAAAGATCCCGCATGCACAATATCAATCAGAGCACGTTAAAGATCCCGTATGCACAGTATCAATAAGAGCACGTTAAAGATCCCGCATGCACAATATCAATAGAGCACGTTAAAGATCCTGCATGCACAATATCAATAGAGCACGTTAAAGATCCCGCATGACACAATATCAATTTAGAGCACGTTAAAGATGCCGCATGCACAATATCAATTAGAGCACGTTAAAGATCCGTCATGCACAATATCAAACAGAGCACGTTAAAGACCCTGCATGCACAATATCAAACAGAGCACGTTAAAGATCCCGCATGCACAATATCAAACAGAGCACGTTAAAGATCCCGCAAAAACCTCAAGTGGCTGGCCTGTGGAAACACGAAAACATCCAGCATGTCAGCAAGTTTGAAAAAGAAAAAACGTCTTTTGCTAAAAACTTCTACTGGTGGAAAATACAGTATCGTTTAATCATTATCATTCTCTCTCTCTCTCTCTCTCTCTCTCTCTCTCTCTCTCTCTCTCTCTCTCTCTCTCTCTCTCTCTCTCTCTCTCTCCTTCTTTCTCTCTCTGTCTCCCCTCTCTCTCTGTCCTCTCTCTGTGTCTCTCTCCTCTCTCTCTCTCTCTCTGTCTCTCTCTCGATCGATCTGTGTGTGTATGTGTGTATGCGTGTGTGTGTGTGTGTGTGTGTGTGTGACATACACACAGACAGACAGAGAGAGACACAGAGAGAGACAGAGAGGAGAAAAAGAGAGAGAAATCAAAAACTTTACTAAATAAACCAGTCACTTCATTTCAGTGCGAGAGTATGATCTCTCTCTCTCTCCTCTCTATCTCTCCCCCTCTCTCTCTTATTCTCTCTCTCCCTCCCTCTCTCCGTCCCTCTCTTCTTTTCTCTCTCTCTCTCTCGTTCTGTGTGTGTGTGTGTATGTGAGAGAGAGAGAGAGAGAGAGAGAGAGAGAGAGAGAAAGAGAAAGAAGAGAGAGAGAGAAAGAGAGAAAGAAAAATACAAACTTTACTGAATAAACCAGTCACTTCATTTCAGTGGGAGAGCATGATCTCTGTCTCTCTCTCTCTCCCTCTCTCTCTGTTTGTTTTTCTGTGTCTGTCTGTCTGTCTCTCCCTCCCTCCCACCCTCTTCTCTCCCCTCCCTACCACCCTCTATCACTTTATCTCTCTGTCTGTCTCTCTCTCCCTCGCTCCCATCCTTTATCTCTCTGTCTCTGTCTCTCTCTCTCCCTCGCTCCCACATCTATCTCCTTCTATCTCTCTCCCTCCCTCCCTCCCTCCTCCTCTATCTCTTTTCTCTCTCTGTCTCTCTCCGCCCCCCCCCCTCTCCCCTTCTTTCTCTCTCTTGACGTACCCTCTTGATAAATTTACTTTTCAAGAAGGCGTGTAAAGAGCCAGCACCATATCCACAAACGATGGCTCGTTCACCAACAAAACGTTCTTCAGCCGGGCTGGGAATGTATTCTAGCGAGAAATAAGTATAAAAAGACATCACACAACAAACATTTATAAGGTATATATATTGTACCATCAGTTTCTGACGTTAGAAAATAAATAAAAAACAGAAAAGGACTTATCAAAGAAAAAGAAAAGAAAATGCATTGTAACACACACGCACTGGCGCATGCACGTGCGCACGCGCGCGCACACAACCACACAACACTCATAAGCATAACACGCATATACACACACACACACTCACACAACACACACACACACACACACACACACACACACACACACACACATAACACGCATATACACACACACACACACACTAACACAAACACACACACACACAACACACACACACACACACACACACACACACACACACACACACACACACAAACACGCATATACACACACACTCACACAACACACACAACACACACACACACACACACCACACACACACACACACAACACTGCATAACACGCATATACACACACACTCAACAACACACACACACACACAAACACACAAACACAACACACAAACACACACACACACGCACAAACACAACACACAAACACACACACAAACACACACACACACACACAACACACACACACACACACACACACACAAACACAACACACAAACACACACACAACACACACACACACACACAACACACACATACACATACACACGCACACATACACACAGGAACCAGGAAAAAACATGTATTTAATTACAACCAGACAAGACAGGCGCAAATTTTCGGCCAACTGGCCTTTGTCAAGCGTAAGATCACAAACAAACAACACCATACAAAAATTAGGAGAAAAAGACTGAAACTTCCTGCTGCTCCTTCCAGTCTTGTCTTGTTGTATCAAATACGTGTTCTTCTTCTTCGTGTTTTTTTCTGGTTCCTGTTTGCTTGAACGCGGGCAGTCATATTTGTTTAGGATTACATTTACATACACACACACACACGCGCACAACACAACACACAACAAACACAACCACACAACATACACACGCACACAACACAACACAACACAACACACACACACACGAACACACACACACAACACACACACACACACACACACACACACACACACACACACACACACACACACACACACACACACACACACACACACACACACATCACACGAACACACACACACACACACACACAGCACACACAAACACACACAACACACACAACACACCGAACACACACACACACACACACGAACACACACACACACACACACACGAACACACACACACACAAACACACATCACCATACCATACACATACCATACCATACCATACCATACCATAGCATACCATACTGTACCATACCATACCATAAGATACCATACCAAATCATACAGTACCATATCATACCATAACATACAATACCAAATCAGACCATATCATTCTGTACCATACCATAAGATACGATACGATAGATATCGTATCATACCATACCATACCATACCATACATACTACCATACCATACCATACCATACCATACCATACCATACCATACCATAACCATACTCATACATACGATATGATACAATACGATACGATACGATACGATACGATAAAATAGATTACGATACAATACGATACGATACGATACGATACGATACGATACGATAAGATAATATAAGATGCAATGCGATACGATACGATATTCACAATCTCACCTGCCACATGCGGGTTATTCTTTTGGAGAAGCCCACATTTATTGCCGAAGATGAGCCATGCCGAAATCTTTGAAATCCAACAGCAAGGTAAATCCTCTCACCTGGTTTTCTTCGTCCTGTCATCATCATCATCATAAGGTCGTTGTCATTATTTTCGTCGTTTTCATCATCGTCGTCGTCAACATCATCGTCATCACCACTACTGGTACCGACTCCACAATCATTTTCTTAACTGTTTTTCTGCATGTCATCATCATTATCATCGTTATCATCACCATCATCATCATGATCATTGCCATCATCAATCATCATTACCACTATCATCATCGTCATCACCACCACCACCACCACTACCACCACTACCGCCGCTACCATCATCATGATTTCTTTTACGTCATAAAATGTCCCATAAATGTGGCTTGTCTTTTCCTAATCTTCTCCATTATTGTTCTATTTGTGTTTGCTTCTTTCAAGACTGTCTCGTTTGTTTTCTTTGCTGTCCATGGAACTCTTTATATTCTTCTTAGAAACCACAAAAAGTCATTTTAACTGCTTCAATCTTGTTTTGACTTTGCTTCTTGACTGTCCACACTTCACATCCGTACAACGAAATTGGTTCTCAATAACACTGAAGAACTCTCTTCTTGATGTTAATTGATAGGCATTTGTTGGTAAGATTGCTTTTTGTTTTGTTCAATGCAGTTTTAGCTTGGCCGATTCTGCTGGCTATTTCTGATGTGCATCTGCCGTCTGGTGAGATAACTGTTCCCAGATATTGAAATTTATCAACAGGTCTTAAGGTTGTGCCATTTGCTGTTATTTTGCTTGAGGGGATTTCTTGTTTTTTGTTTGTTTTGGTTTGTTTTTTGTTTGTTTTTGTTTTGTTTTGTTTTATTGATTACCATGACTTCAGTCTTCTTGCTATTTAGCTCCAGCCATTTAATTTTGTTTTCTATTTCTATTATACTAACAAGATTTTGCAGGTCTTTTTCATTTTCTGCAATTAGAACGGTGTCATCTGCAAAACGAAGATTGTTTATAATTTTTACTTCAACCTTTATTCCAAGGCATTCTTCTAGGTTTCTCATGATGGTTTCGCTGTAAAGTGAAAACAAATCTGGTGATAGAACACATCCTTGCCTGACCCCTCTTTTGACATTTTGGAGAGCTCATATCGTTTTCTATTTTCAGTGCTGCTGTTTGTTCCCAGTACATACATATTCCTTATAATTCTTAGATCTTTTCCATCAAAACTGACTCTTTCTACTTGTTTGATCAATTCTTCCAGTCTTTCCCCATCAAAAGCCTTGGTATCATCAACAAAACGTAAACATAAATCCTTATTCAACTCAGCTGATCGTTGTATGAGAGATCTGAGAATGGATATGGCGTTAATAGTTCCTTTCCATTTGATAAATCCACAGTGATCTTCTGCTATTTCTCTTTTGATTCTGTTCCTTGTCATCATCATGATTATTCATATAGAATCTTTGTCACAGGACTCATCAAGCTGAATGTACGAAGCAGTTCGCATTCTATAGCCCCTAATTTCCTTATTTCTTTGGAAGAGCAATGAAAATTGATTTTGACATATCTTCAGGGATTTTTCCGTTGTCATTAATTTCACTCAAGAGGGCTGTTATTTTTTCAATACCAAATTAATCTAGGGCCACAATCATTTCTGTAGTAACATTGTCTGGTCCTGGGGCTTTTTCCGATTTTACCTTGTTCAAAGCTGCTCTAACTTCATCTT
>JAPXFY010000033.1:13795428-13805428 GCA_030674185.1 Monoplex corrugatus
GTACAGGTGAGGCAGGTACATCTCACTGCGGTAGACATGGGCCACAGCAGAAGGTTTGAGTCCCGTGAAAACCTCACGATCTTCTTTGCGCATCCGATAGTAGTTCAGCACCAGCTCAAACGCCTTCTCCTGGTCAAACTTGCGCGCGCGCAGGAACCGGATGAGGAATTGTGGGTCCAGCCTCGGTTTCAAACCTGTTTTTGGAACCGGGAAATAATGAGTGTTGGATTAAAAAGTTAAATGAAAACAAAAGACGCATATATATGCACACACACACATAAATACATACATACATACATACATACATACATACATACATACATACATACATACATACATACATACACACACAAATACTCACACACACACACACACACACACACACACAACACACATACACACACACACACACACACCTCCCCCCAACACACACAGAGAATCACAAACACACAAAAATGTGCGCACACACACACACACACGGAATCACAGACACAAAAAAATGCACACACATGGACACACACACAAGACTCACATGCACACGCACACACATACACAAAACACACACACACACACACACACACACACACACACACACACACACACACACACACACACACACACACACACACACACACATACACAACACACACACAACCCCTCTCCCCCTCAATTCCAAATAAAAAGACATCAGTAGGATTCGATGCAATTTCCAACCAGATGTTGAAAAATATACCGGAAAATTTTTTAATCTTGCTACGCAATGTGTTAAAAAAAATGCTGGAACAGCGGCAAACTGTGGTTCCTGTACTAAAACCAGGTAAATGTAATACTGACTTGAAAAACTACATTGCAATTGCTACTGTGAAAAAAATATGATATTACCAGTGAACCAGGCAGGATTTCTAAAAGGCAGGTCACCAGTGGAACTCCTA
This sequence comes from Monoplex corrugatus, assembly GCA_030674185.1. Classification (NCBI taxonomy): domain Eukaryota; kingdom Metazoa; phylum Mollusca; class Gastropoda; order Littorinimorpha; family Ranellidae; genus Monoplex; species Monoplex corrugatus. The sequence goes on from JAPXFY010000033.1 coordinate 13,796,361, forward strand.
ACAAAACTAACCACAAATATCAAACAACAATTTGCCAGACGTCAATGTGTTTTAGCTACATTTTTTTTATATCACCAGAGCATACGACCGAGTATGGCACTCCCAATCATTACTTAAATTGAAAAGTATTGGGTTGACAGGTCACATTTTTGATTATGTCAAAGGTTTCTTAGAAAACCTAGTATTTCAAACGAGGACTGAAAATGTGTATTCCACAAAACGACTTCTTCAAATGGGTATAATAATAATAATAATAATTACAATATTTATATAGCGCAAAATCTTGATAAAATCAAATCTAAGCGCTGAAGCAGACACACACGCAAGCACGCACGCACGCACGCACGCACACGCACGCACGCACACACACACACACACACACACACACACACACACACACACACACACACGGCTATAAATGGGGAGAAAGAATAAAAGCAATAAAAGCAAGAATAAAACCAATGGAAAATTATAGAGAGCATAGCATATACAATTATATATTATAACCATGTGATTCCCTCCGAGCGGAGACAGGCTGCAGAGGGGGGGGGGGGGGGGTTGAGTGAGGTTAGGATTTTATGCGGAGGAGAAAAGGTGAGTTTTGAGAGCGGACTTGAAGGAGACAAAAGTAGGTTGCTGACGGACTGAGAGAGGAAGTTTGTTCCAGGAGAGTGGACCAGAAACAGAGAAGGCTCGTGGACCATAGGTATTGAGCTTAGTGCGTGGAAAGCGAAAAGTCAGAGGATCGGAGGCAGAGCGGAGGGTACGTGAGGGAAGATAGATCTCAAGTAGGCTTGACAGGTAATCGGGGGCTGCGTTATTGAGGCTTTTGTAGCACATGGTGTCTAGTTTGTACTGTATGCGCTTTGATACAGGGAGCCAGTGAAGTTGTGCCAGGAGAGGAGATATGTGGTCAGCTTTTTTCTTTTTGAGTACAAGGCGTGCAGCATTGTTTTGAATGCGCTGTAGGATGTGAATGGTGGAGGCAGGAAGACCAGACAGGAGTGAATTGCAATAGTCAATGCGAGACATTATGAAGGAGAGAACGAGTTTTGCAGTTGTTTCGACAGAGAGATACTTCCTGATCAGCCTTATACGATGGAGATGATAGTAGCAGGATCTGGCAGTTTGAGAAACAAAGTTGTTCATGGAGAGGGTAGAGTCAATGCAGACACCAAGGTTTTTAGCTGAATCAGAAATTGGGACTGATGTGTTACATAATGGGAGAGAAAGAGGAGGCAGCTGAGAAAGTTTCTGACGGGTGCCAATGAGGATAGCTTCTGTTTTGTCGTCATTAAGCTGAAGTCTATTGTGTGTCATCCAGTTCTTAATGTCCGAGTAACACTCAGTGGTGCGAGTCAACAGGCGCTGTATATTATCAGGTGAGTCACTGTCTTGAAGTTGGGTGTCATCAGCATAGAAGTGGTGTTTTATAGAATGGGAGTTGATGATGGTGGACAGGGGGGAGGTGTAAAGAGTGAAAAGAACAGGGCCAAGGACAGATCCTTGTGGAACACCACAGGTCAGGTATGCAGGTTGAGAGTAAGTGCCATTGATGAGAACGGTTTGTTTTCTGTTGGATAGGTATGAAGTGAACCAAGACAGAGCAATGTCAGAGATGCCAAAAGTATGGTGAAGTCTAGAAAGGAGAATACCATGATCAATGGTATCAAAGGCTGCAGACAGATCAAGGAGTGTGAGGAGAGAGACTTTGCCAGTATCAGTTGCAAGGAGGAGATTGTTGAGAATGTGTAGTAGGGCAGTTTCAGCGCTATGGCACTGGCGGTAGGCTGACTGGAAAGGATTGAGGAGATTGTTGGCAGACAGGTGAGAGTTCAGCTGGTTGAGGACGACTTTTTCAAGGAGTTTTGACAAGAAAGAGAGATTAGAGATAGGCCGGTAATTTTTCAGTTCATTTGGATCTAAATTGTGTTTCTTGAGGAGAGGGTGAACAATAGCAGACTTGAAAGAATCAGGGACAGTTCCAGTTTGAAGAGAAGTGTTGATGATGTCAGTGATGAATGGGAGGAGAGTAGGGAGACAGTCGGCGTAGAGAGAACCTGGAAGAGGATCCAGCTCGCAGGTTTTGAACGACATGGATCTGATTGTGTTGAGAATTTCTTCTTGTGAGACTGGGTTAAAAGTAGTAAGAGGTGTGCCAGAGAAGGAAGGGTCAGGTGGGCATGGTTGACAGGGTGTCCTGTCAAGCCTGTCACGAAGAGTTTGTATTTTGGTGGTGAAATAGTTGGAGAATACAGATGGGAGTTCTTCATTTGTATGTTTTGTTGGGAGAGGTAAATCTTTTCGTGTGCTAAGGAGATGATTCATGGTTGTAAAGAGTTCTTTTGAAGAAGAGGCATTCAGGATTTTGGTTTGGAAATAACTTGTTTTTGCTGATGCAATGAGGGTGGATACTTTTGTTTTAGAGGCTTGGAAAAGTTGCCTGTGTACAGTGAGTTTGGATTTGCGCCAGCGGCGCTCTGCTCTGCGGCGGGCACGTTTTGCACAGGCGATCTCATGAGTGAGCCAGGGGGTAGGGGGGCGGTCAGGTAAAGGACGGGTTGTGGCTGGAGCATGAGTGTCCAGAAGATGGTGGAGAGTAGTATAGAATTCATCGGCAAGGTTATGTGACTTTTCAGAAAGGAGACGGGAGGCATCAGATGAAAATGTGGAGAGGTCGATAGATTTGAGATTGCGTCGAGTCACTGTGCGCATGGTACGGGAAGGAGGAGAAATGTCGAGAGAACAGAGAATTGCAGAGTGGTCAGATGGAAGGGCTGAAGTTAGACGGGTAGAAAGAACTAAGCAGTTGTCAGTAGCGGAATTTTGGTGATCACGAGAAATGATCCAGTCAAGAATGTGACCTTTTTGATGGGTTGGTTCAGAAATGTGTTGAGTCATATTGTGATTGGACAGAGAGTTGATGATATGTCTTGTGTCATAACGGTGAGTGTTGTCATAGTGGACATTGATGTCACCGAGAATGATGAGATTTCCAGGTAAGAGACAGTAGTAATCAAGAAGTTGATCAAAGTCAGAGAGAAACATGGATGTGGTGAGCTTGTTGGCAGAGCTGGGTGGAGGTCGATAGACACAGGAGAAGGTGATGGGGTGAGGGGTGGATTGGAAGGATACTTCAACGTGCTCGAAAGAAGGATGGGAGAAAGGCAGAGACTGCGAGAAAGACAGGCGGGAATGGAGTGAGTCGTTGTAGAGGATGGCGATACCACCACCTCGGGATGAGCGATGGAAAGAAGCAAGCCTGTAACCACTCGGAGTGAGACTCACATGTATAGGTTCATGACCAAGGGGGTTAAGCCATGTTTCGGTGATAAAAGCAATGTCAACATGTTCATCTGCGATAAAGTCAGCAATGACATCAGCTTTGCCATCAGTGCATGCTGACTGAGCGTTAAAAAGGCATAGTTTTAGTTTATCACAATGCGGCGGCCGAGGTGGAGACGAAGGCAGCACCGACGGGACAGAAGACGAAGGAGACACCAGCGGGGCAGAAGACGAAGGCAGCAACGACGGGACAGAAGACGAAGGAGGCACCAGCGGGACAGAAGACAAAGGCATCACCAGCGGGACAGAAGACGAGGGCAGCGCCGGCGGGACAGAAGACGAAAGCGGCACCGGCGGGACAGAAGGCGAAGGCGGCACCGGCGGGACAGAAGACGTCAGGGATCCGTTATTGCTCCCCTTCTATTGCATGACTTACTCAGTAAAATTTTTAAACATGTAGTTTTAGCTCAATATGCTGACGATTTATGCATCTGGATGCAGGTAAATATGAAAAGAAAAACTCCTTTGCGCTGTCTTAATAATATGCGGAAATGTTATCAATTAGAACTTGATAAAATAGCACGATATACGGTAGAAAATGGACTGCACCTATCCGTGGAAAAAAACTAAGATAGTTTTGTTTAACAGTGGCGCTAACCCAGCAAATATTCCCACATTCAAACTGGGAGATTCTCTTCTTTAGTATAACGAGTCGATTAAATTCTTAGGAGTTTTCCTTACAGTGAAATTATCTTGGAATCAGCATATTGAATACTTATTAACAAAAGCTCAAAAAAGTTTAAATTTCTTGATAATAGTTCGCAAACAGACATGGGGACAAGATACATCAACACTTGTTCATCTTTGTGAATCCCTTATTAGATCTAAATTAACCTATGCCCAAGAAATCTTCTTCAGTGCACCGAAACACTTACTAACAAAACTGCAAAGCTTAGATTGTAAAGGTTTCAAACTTGCGCTGGGCCTTCCAATGCATGCCTCTTGTCTTCGCACATACAATGCAATCAAATTGTTGCCGCTTGATGAACAAAGGAAAGTCGCTTCTACTAAATTTCTGTTAAGAAACACCACCATAGAAAACAGCATTGAAACAGAGACAAAAGTAAGATCAGACACCGACTTTCCAAAAAGAGCTAAATCAATATCTTCACAGGTCACTCTTGCAACATATACAGCTGATGTTATGAAAGGCTCTGGGATTGATCTAGAAACAGATCCTGTAACTTTAAGACCTTCCTTTTCACCAGTACCCAGTTGGGAACTTCAAAGAGCACGATTTGAAGATAATCAATTTACTGGCAAGTCAAGTTAAATGTCATAGAGGCGACTTTTATTCCGATCACTTGAAAGTTTACATTGATGGATCAATAACTGAAAGACAAGCAGGCTCAGCGTTTTTAATATCTGCTCTCAAAATTGAGAAATCTTACTATATAGTACTTCATAAATCTGTTTTTACCGCTGAATTTGCAATCTTAATGGCTCTGAATTATATGATAAATCTTCCTAGGACAGTTCTCCAGATACTTTTTTGCCTTGATTCAAAATCTGTACTTCAAGCTCATGAATTATCAAAATCACAAACAAGATCTGAAATGATACTGGAAATTACTCACTTGATTCATAGTTTATCCGTAAGAGGCATTGGTATTACTTTCTGCTGGATACCTTCTCATAGTTCTTTTCATTATAATGATATGGCTGATAGGGCTGCCAAACGGGTGCAAAGAGCTCACCAGATTCAAATAATATACAACTTTCTCTCTCCTTGCATGAGTGTTATACCTTAGTGGACACCTACGTATGGAAGCAGTTTCAAGATAAACAGAAAAAGTATGAAAAATGTTACATGAACTTTGAAATTAGCAAAACACCTAAGCAGTTTCCTGCCAGCAGAAGTATACAATCCCTAATGTATAGGTTGAAACTTGATGCATTCAAAACCAAATACACCAGGAATATAGTGTGTCTGTGTGGAAAGAAGATAACACATAGTCATATTCTTTCATGCCTTCGGGTAAAACGACATATTCTTACACTATCTAGGAAGACAGTTTTTGACATTATTTGCCTCACACGACATATTCTTACACTATCTAGGAAGACAGTTTTTGACATTATTTGCCTCACCATCCTTAACATATGAATTTTTTGTTAGCCTGTCAAAGAGTCCCATGGCGAATTATCTGTCATACGCCTTTATTTCACATGTTCAATGTTATGGTTAGCCAATTTTAATGTTTTAGTTGTTAATTGTGATAACGTCATTTGAATTTTTCCTTCTCGTCTTCGGCACAGTTGTTTTCTGGTTCATTTCTTTTTCCTGAAGATTAACCATTTCCAAATATCCTCTTCATTCCTCATGTATTCCCTTTTTTTTTTTAAATTGTCAAAAATTACTTCAGTGAATAGACATTAAATCAAAAACCACCACACACAGACTCTCTCTCTCTCTCTCTCTGTGTCTCACACACACACAGATTCACACACACACACACACACACAAACACACACACACACACACACACACTCATTCACTTAATCACTCATGCACACACAGATGACACACTTATGCACAAACGCACATCCAGACACATACATACACTCGCGTGCACTCGCATGGACAGACAAATGCACATATAAATGCATTAGAAGTCTCTCTCTCTCTCTCTCTCTCTCTCTTTTCTCTCTCTCTCTCTCTGCCTATCTATAATAATAATAATTTAATAATTACAATATTTATATAGTGCAAAATCTTGATAAAATCAAATCTAAGCGCTGAAACAGACACACACGCACGTACGCACGCACGCACGTACGCACGCACACACACGCACGCACACACACACACACACACACACACACACACACACACACACGCGCGCGCGCATGGCTATAAATGGGGAGAAAGAATAAAAGCAATAAAAGCAAGAATAAAAGCAATGGAAAATTATAGAGAGCATATCATATACAATTATATATTATAACAATGTGATTCCCCTCCGCTGCAGAGGGGGGGGGGGGGGGGTTGAATGAGGTTAGGATTTTATGCAGAGGAGAAAAGGTGAGTTTTGAGAGCGGACTTGAAGGAGACAAAAGTAGGTTGCTGACGGACTGAGAGAGGAAGTTTGTTCCAGGAGAGTGGACCAGAAACAGAGAAGGCTCGTGGACCATAGGTATTGAGTTTAGTGCGTGGAAAGCGAAAAGTCAGAGGATCGGAGGCAGAGCGGAGGGTACGTGAGGGAACATAGATCTCAAGTAGGCTTGACAGGTAATCGGGGGCTATCTATCTATCTATCTCTGGTTGATATGAAATAATGTCCGAATTTTGATAATAACAATAAAGATAATGATGACACTGATGATAAAGACAATTCCTGGTAATAACGACGATGATAATGAAGGATACTGAGGAAGACGATGATGATGATAGCATGGTGAAAGTCGTCTTCATGATGATGACGACAATAACAACGATGATGATGACGACAACAAAACGACGATGACGACGACAACAACAACGATGATAACATTTAAAACGAAAAATCCTCCACTTACCAGGATATTGTTTCAAACGATCCCGAAGAGTTTTCAACTCCAACAATCGGGTGCTTGGGTCCTCATTTAGCTCCTTCTTGGCCAGTTCAAGCGTACCCTCCACAAGAGTGCACGTGAACTCAAAATTTTCGTCCGAAGCCATGATGATCTGAGTGATGGTTTTGAACGTGTCTGTGGACATTTTGAATACAAGAAAAAAGACCAATCCTTTTTAATTAACCCTTTGATTCCCGCACCGTGTCCACCAGCACCCTACATTGTGAACCATGCCAGCAAAGCAAAAACTTAACCCTTTGATTTCCTCACCCTGTCCACCAGCTTCCTGCAGTACGCTGGTGGATAGGGTGAGGGAGTCAAAGGGTTAAGTTTTTGCAGTTGGTGGATAGGATGCGGGGGTCAAGGGGTTAATATTGCCTCCTGTTATTGTTATTAATATATTATCTTATCATGTGTGTGTGTATGTGTGTGTGTGTGTGTGCGTGTGTGTGTCTGTGTGTGTGTGTGTCTGTGAATGTGTGTGTGTGTCTCTCTGTGTGTATGTGCGTGCGTGCGTGCGTGCGTGTGTGTGTGTGTGTGTGTGTGTGTGTGTGTGTGTGTCTGTGTTGTGTGTGTGTGCGTGCGTGTGTGTGCGTGTGTGTGTGTGTGTGTCTGTCTGTCTGTGTCTGTTTGTGTGTGTGTGTGTGTGTCTGTCTGTCTGTGTGTGTCTGTTTGTGTGTGTGTGTCTGTGTGTGTGTGTGTGTGTGTGTGTGTGTGTGTGTGTGTGTGTGTGTGTCTGTGTGTGTCTGTGTGTGTGTGTGTGTCTCTTTGTGTGTGTGTGTGTGTGTGTGTGTGTGTGTGTGTGTGTGTGTGTGTGCGTGTGTGTGTGTGTCTGCGTTTTCTTGTTTCATTTCATAAACCACATTAATGGCCGCACAATTGGGACAATTTTTCTCTCACAAAGTTATTATGATAATGATGATGACGATGGGGATGATCATCATGATGCTATATCGTTCTATACTAGGTTGAGACTGTGTGACAAGGCTGTACTTGTGCGCTTACTTTCATTATATCTTGTTAACCAGACCTGAGAGATACAGACACCTGCAGTGTTGGTCAGAAGAACTGAGCAACACCTTCTGTGACACATCTGTGAAGTGGATGAAACTCGACTGTGTATGGTCCCAGTCCTTCCAAAGAAGCCCATTTTTATTTTATCAGTGGCGACGTTCTGCCTCACAATTGTATTAAAATGGCACAGAACCATCACCTCTTTCAGTCATGGTGGTTTCCCTTTATTTACGAACCCTTCGAAAATGGAACAGGCGGTAAACCAAGGAAATAACTCGGCCTTCTTTGTCTGTCAGTGTCTTCATTTTATTTGTATTTTCCGAGTGGAACAGGCAATGTGTGTTATTTTTATGAAACTGTGCGGGCTGTGCTTTTTTGACACTAGGATTGTTTTTTTCGTTCTCTTGGAGTAAACGTGAAGGCACGACTTTTCTCCTAAGTTCGACCGACAAATCGAACGGAACGTTTAGTACTTCGGAAAGGGACAAAAAACGAGTCGGACCCGTGAGCCTTCTGGCCTGCACACGCTAAAGATCCCACGGCAGTTGAAAATCGTGGAGAGCAGGACAGTATTGGGCAGAGATTGATTTCCCAGGACTGGCTGCCGTGGTATAAAACATTGGAGAGATAGGTTGATTTCCCAGGTCCTCACCTTGAAGGCCAATTAGTCTTCTTGCCTTTCTGACTAAAGTCTTGGTTAAAAAAAAAATGGGTGGCGCTGCACTGCGGCGACACGAGCAGCCCGAGTTTTACATGGCAAATCCTCTGTGGCAAAAAAAAAAAAAAAAAAAAAAAATTCAATGCGAACAAAGGGATCCTTGTTTTACCTGTGAGTATTTGAACTTTTGGGGGGGGGGGGGGGTGAGCAGGAGGGAAGGGGAGGAAAGGTTGGGTGGTGTGGTGTGGTGCTTTTGGCTACTATTTGTTGGGTGGTTGTCTTTGTTAATAAGGACTTGAAAGAAGTGTAATCAGTTATGTGGTATTCAGTTATACTACTGAAACAAAAAACTTTCATGTATGATTCTATTATATTTGTATTTTTGTCTGTCTGTCTATCTGTCTCTCTCTGTGTCTCTATCTCTCCATCTATCTATCTGTCTATCTATCCATCCATCCATCTATATCGATCGACCTGTCTACGTATCCACCTACCT
>JAPXFY010000033.1:13810428-13890428 GCA_030674185.1 Monoplex corrugatus
GCACAACCTTGAGACAGGTTGATAAGTTTAAATATCTTGGAACGATCATTTCACCAGACGGCAGATGCACATCAGAAATAGCCGGCAGAATCGGCCAAGCCAAAACAGCATTCAAGAAGATGAAAAGCATTTTTACCAACAAATGCCTATCAATTAACATCAGGAAGAGAGTTCTTGAATGTTATATAGAACCAATACGTTATACGGTTGTGAGGCATGGACAGTCAACAAGCAAAGCCAGAACAAGATTGAGGCAGACGAGATGTGGTTTCTAAAAAGAATGTTGAGAGTTCCATGGACAGCAAAGAAAACAAACGAGACAGTCTTGATGGAGGCAGACACACGAGGATCATTCATATGGAAGATGAGGAAAAGACAGGCAACATTTATATGCCATTTTATGAGGAAAGGGGAATTGGAGCACCTGGTCACAACGGGAAAGCTGGAGGGAAAGAGAGCACTAGGTAGACCCAAGGAGAAGATATTAGACGGACTTGCAGAATGGCTGAAGACAAAGAGGGTGGAAGAGATGCTTGAGGCAACAAGTCGCTCCCATCCTGACACTACTGTTCAGAACCTCCATGGACACAGGCATCGTACCAGAAGACTGGAGATCAGCCAACATCGCGCCAGTCTTCAAAAAGGACGAACATTACGATCCAGCAAATTATCGCCCCATATCAATGACCAGCATCCCATGTAAGATCATGGAACATGTCATCGTCAGCTCACTCATGGACCACCTAGAGAAGAACAACATCCTTTCTCCAAGACAGCATGGCTTTCGTCGTAAAAGATCCTGCGAAACCCAAATGCTGGAGTTCATGGAGGAGCTGACCGAGAATATGGAAGCCTGCAAACAAACTAACATCGTGGTAATGGACTTCGCGAAAGCCTTCGACAAGGTTAATCATTCCCTCCTCCTGCACAAACTGCACCATTATGGAGTTCGAGGCCATGTTAACAGATGGATCGGAGGCTTTTTACCTGAGCTGAAGCAAGTTGTGGTGGTTGACGGTGCGAAGTCAGACTCAGTCGCTGTGAAATCTGGAGTACCCCAGGGCTCCGTTCTTGGGCCAAGCTTGTTCTTGGTCTACATAAACGACTTGCCCGGAACTGTCCTCTCATCCACGCGACTTTTTGCAGATGACACCGCCATCTACAGGTCAATAACAACAGGCCAAGACCAGGCACAACTACAAACAGATCTCCAGCAACTAGAGAAATGGGAAGAAAGTTGGAACATGTCTTTCCACCCTGGGAAATGCATCACCCTCCCGGTTATCAGTCCCAAGAGAAAGAAAAAGCTGCTGACACCATCGTACCAGCTGCACAACCAGACTCTTGCCAATGTCATCTCGGCGAAGTATCTGGGGATTACGATCACAGAAGACCTAGATTGGGATCTCCATGTTCAAAACATCACGAACAAAGCCAACAAAACGTTAGGGTTCTTGCGAAGAAACCTCAGAGTCAGTAACATCGGACTCAAAGAGACAGCCTATAAGGCTATGGTGCGGCCCATTCTCGAATATACAAGTACTGTGTGGGACCCGTACAAAGAAGGACAGATCACAAAAATTGAGGCCGTGCAACGAAGATCAGCACGTTTTGTTTTAAATCGCTATAAAAGAACCGCTAGCGTCACCAACATGTTACACCACCTCGGATGGATATCTCTACAAAGCCGACGTAAGATCGCAAGGCTCACTATGATGTACAAAATTATTAACAACATGGTCCAGGTGGATTTTGGCAAAATACACAAATCCCAGGAATCAAAGTTGAGAGCACCAAAGGAGAGGGACAGAAGAGCACACTCAAGGCAGCTTGCTAGACTCCAATGTTCACGGGATTACAGAATGTATTCGTTCCTCCCGCGAACCATCCCTGAGTGGAACGAATCTTTGACTGAAGCTGTGGTTGGAGCCGCGTCTCCTGGCGTGTTCACGTCGGGAGCTCGCATACTCCACCAGTAGTAGTAGAAGTAGGTGGGGTTTTTTTTTGGTTTTTTTGTGCGTACCCCCCCGTGTGATAGTGTCAGAATAATCAACGCGCTGATTGTGGACACTAAACAAGAAGAGATAGAGACAGATGGAAGGCCATGATTGCCAACGCCATGTGGGAAGACACCTGACGATGATAATGATCCTGTTGTGTAAACACACACACGCGCGCTCACGCACGCGCGTGCATGCATGCACACACACGCATACACACACACACACAAACACGCGCGCGCACACACACATAACAACAACAACAACAACAAAACGAAACCCTGGATTTTATGCAATCATTTTTGTATGAAATAGATCTAGTATGAAAAGATAGAATGACTTGTCCATCTTTTGTTGCGCGGATGCCTTATTGTCAGAAGGCCCGTTAGTCAGAAGGCCCACTAGTCAGAAGGCCCGTTAGTCAGAAGGCCCACTAGTCAGAAGGCCCGTTAGTCAGAAGGCCCGTTAGTCAGAAAATCAGTTGGCATTCAGTTGCATGAATGTAGGGATTACCGCTGATAGGCCAAAAATGATGATCACAGAATTTCTATCTGACCTACAGTAACTGCCCTACGGTGTTATTGGTCAAATATTCATACAAACTGGATTTCCGTTTTTCATGTTTCCTACATTTTTAAGCCCTACATTCATGCAACTGAATGCCAACTGATTTTCTGACTTAAATAAACACCAGCCCAAATGAATAACACATGTACATGTACTTATCTCAACATGGCCAGCAGAGAAAATGCACAGAAGTCTACAGACAAACCATGAGCAACAGCTACTTTATTAAAAAGAAAAAGAAAAAAAAAGAACATGTTATGTGAGACCAAACATAATTACTGTAAACTGGCACACAATGTTCAATGGCAAAGCAACTGAAATTAATTACATATGCTTTTCTAGCTATGAACACACACAAAAACGAGTCCTTTGAGATTAAAACTATTATTGAAAATAAAAACCAACAACAACAAAAAATACTGATTTTCTCGTGGGCCTTCTGACTAATGGGCCTTCTGACTAGTGGGCCTTCTGACTAATGGGCCTTCTGACTAATGGGCCTTCTGACAAAAAGGTAGGCACCCTTTTGTTGTTGTTGTTTTGTTTTCAACTCAAAACGCTTGACAAAGACAGATGGACACACATACCGTCGTTATTTTATTCAATAGATGAGTTCGTTTTAACACACAAACACACACACACGCACACACGCACACACTCACACACACACACCATGGCCTTCGCGAAGACCATGCATGCACACACACACACACACACACACACACACACACACAAAACCTGTGCATGCGAGCAAACTGGTACAAATGCTGGTCTAACGCACACATATCCTCTCTCACAGTGTCACATGCACATATCGTCGAAAATCACGCAAGATTTGACATATTTCTACATTTCCTTTCAAAACACGTAAAACATGTAACATTTTTCAAACAAATAGGCCTAAAGACGCGACATCGATAACCCGGAAGCATTTGTGTTGGTAGAGTTACACACGCGTATAGAAGTTTCACGCTTTCACCTGTGCGTCCGTGTATGCAAGAACGGACATTGCAACATTTCCATTGAATGACCTAGCCTAATATTTACTTGCGTAAATGGCCAAGAACAAACGCTTACCTGCATCATGATTCTATCGTCTATTTTGTGGCTTGTTGCCACTGCTGCCACTTTGGTTTTGAGCCAAGGTAAGTAAAGCAAATATTTGTTTTTGAATTGTCGTCTGCGTTCAAGTTATGACGTTTACGGAAGTGAAGTTACGAAATGAAATTGATTGTATCTTGATTAAATTTGCTGTTTATTCGGTCTCCTCTACAGCAGACAGTTCCACCAGACCCTTAAACTTAAAAAGAGAACCCGTGATCTAGATTCGTCCATAGAGTAGCTGACATGATGGGACTTGGAGACTAATTTATAGTAATAAGGCCACTGAATTAGGAATGACCGCGCACACCTAAAAAGGCTAATTCCTCTGCTTAGTTGCATAACATGATTTAGCACTTTCCGTTCAGGCTTAAGCTTAGTGTACCATCATAATGTTTTACTCGGTGGTGTGTGTGTGTGTGTGTGTGTGGTGTGTGTGCGTGCGTGCGTGAGTGCGTGTGGTAGGCTACAACTTCTAGTTCTATGCTGATGACACCCAACTTCAAGACTGACTCACCTGACAATATACAGCGCCTCTTGATTCGCACCACTGAGTGTTACTGACTTACTCGGACATTAAGAACTGGATGATATACAATAAACTTCAGCTTAACGACGACAAGACAGAAGCTATCCTCATTGGCACTCGTCAGAAACTTTCTCAGCTGCCTCTTTCCTCCCATTATGTAACACATCAGTCCCAATTTCTGATTCAGCTAAAAATCTTGGTGTCTGCCTTGACTCTACCCTCTCCATGAACAACTTTGTTTCTCAAACTGCCAGATCTTGCTACTATCACCTCCATTGTATAAGCCTGATCAGGAAGTATCTCTGTCGAAACAACTGCAAAACTCGTTCTCTCCTTCATAATGTCTCGTATTGACTATTGCAATTCACTCCTGTCTGGTCTTCCTGCCTCCACCATTCACATCCTACAGCGCATTCAAAACAATGCTGCACGCCTTGTACTCAAAAAGAAAAAAGCTGACCTCATATCTCCTCTCCTGGCACAATTTCACTGGCTCCCTGTATCAAAGTGCATACAGTACAAACTAGACACCATGTACTACAAAAGCCTCAATAACGCAGCCCCTGATTACCTGTCAAGCCTACTTGAGATCTATGTTCCCTCACGTACCCTCCGCTCTGCCTCTGATCCTCTGACGTTTCGCTTTCCACGCACTAAGCTCAATACCTATGGTCCACGAGCCTTCTCTGTTTCTGGTCCACTCTCCTAGAACAAACTTCCTCTCTCAGTCTGTCAGCAACCTGCTTTTGTCTCCTTCAAGTCCGCTCTCAAAACTCACCTTTTCTCCTCTGCATAAAATCCTGACCTCACTCAACCCCCTCTGCAGCCTGTCTCCACTCGGAGGGGAATCACATTGTAATATATAATTGTATATAATAATTAATATGCTCTATATAATTTTCCATTGCTTTTATTCTTTCTTCCCATTTATAGCCGTGTTTTGTGTGTGTGTGTGTGTGTGTGTGTGTGTGGTGTGTGTGTGTGTGTGTGTGTGTGTGTGTGGGTGGTGGTGCGTGCGTGCGTGCGTGTGTGCCTGTTTCAGCGCTTAGATTTGATTTTATCAAGATTTTGCGCTATATAAATATTGTAATTATTATTATTATTATTATTAAGTGTGTCCCAATCAAGCAGGGGGAGGAGGGGGGGGGGGAGGGCAGCCTGATTTTGACTTGCCACAAATACTGTGGCTTTTCCCATTCTAGACAAGTTTGGCTGACCATCTATGCATTTTAACAGGTGTACTAGTCAGTTGGGTAAATTTTGGATTAAAGATCTGATTCAGATCCTGGTTTTGGTCCGCTATTCTGGATGAATAAGGGATGGAGACTTTTCCAATGTGCCAGGTCAGAGTGTGTTCATTACTTCTTAATTTGCCAATGCCAAAACCCCCTTCGGGTGTGTACATATGCAGAATATCAAATATTCACATTAACTTTTTCAATGCCAGTAGTATGGCACTAGGCCTACCGCACAAACCAGCTTTGCGCTTCTGTCAAAAACCAGCAGTGCAGTAGAGAAGAAAATAGGGGCATCCCTACCTACTTTTAACAGCTATAACTTAGTGTCCTCTCAGTCATCTTTAATCATTGCTTATTTTAAAGGAAAAGGAAGCTTTATTCAGAGAAATTATGAGTTTTCCTGTACTGGTTCAGCAGGTTTTGAAATCAGACGAGAAAGATAACTTGATGAGTTTCACTTCAGACTCAGGCTGAAAAATGTTGTCACTGTCACTGTCGAAGTTGTTATCAACTGTCTGTGAAAATTGTCTGCCACTGTCACTGTCAACAACAGGCATTCCAAGTGGCAAATCATTGTCAGAAATTATGTTCAGCACTTGCGCAGTGTTGCATGATCTTTTTCTGGTATTTTTAATGTTTCCTGAAGTAATGGCCATGTTTCAGCTCAGGTCGACATAGGAAACCTTGCGAAAGGCTATTGTCACATTGAACAAAGGAAGCTGATGTCAATGTCCAGTGAAAGACAAAGCCTCTGCTATCATGTGACCAACAGAGAAAGCTTCCATTTTCTTTCATGAAAGATCGATCCAGTTCATTAACTCTACTGTGCAATGGTGCTGCACGGCGCCTGAAGCATTTCTCTGCGTGAGTGGCTGTGTGGTGCGTGAAGTGTCAAAAGGGTTAAAGGTCATGCAAATCATGTTAGTCGCTGGCTTATAGGAATATGAAAACATGCAGCATGCAGACTGTGCAGCAAATATACCACCTGCGCAGTGTCAGCAAAACAACGAGCACACGTGCATCTGAGGAAAATCAGAATGAAAAGAAATGAAAACAAAAATAAAACATGAAACTAGACAATACAAAACAAAACTCACTATGTCAAAATAACATGCCATTATGATTATAAAACATGATTTATTTGACTGATTTTTGGAAACCGATTGTCCTTTATCTTTAGTTCACATCTACATGGTCAGGCCATATCTGGCCTGACTGTGGCCATTTTTTTCTAGTTCCTGCTGGATGCCATGGAGCCTGGTGGTCAGGGGAGAGTAGCGTTCCTCCTGGCACGACAGGTCAGATAGATGGAACCTCTGGTAGCCGAGGGTAGATTCTTTTGAGGCATGGGCTTCAGTGCTGCTCCACTCTGAAGGGATTTGAATGGGCAAGCACCATTCTCATTCAATATAGATAACTGTGTAAGCTTAAAGTTTAAAAGAATCAGAACACATGTATAATACAACTAGACAAGACAGGTACAAATTTTTGACCAACCGGCCTTTGTCAGACACATAGATCATAAGATCAGAAACGAACAAACATCAAATACAAAATTAGGAGGAAAAGACTGAAACTTCCCTGTTGCTTTGTCCAGTATGAGGAATTTGTTGTTGTTGTATTTTATGTGTAATTTTTGTATTTGGTGTTTGTTTATTTGTGATCTTATGTCTATGCTTTACAAAGGCCATTTGGCCAAGAATTTGTGCCTGTCTTGTCTGGTTGTATTAAAATATGAGTTCTGACTCTTTTTTCATGTTTTTTTCTGGTTCCTGTTTGTGTGGAATGCATGGAGTCACACTTGTTTTGGATATGTGTAGGCATTTGCATTGTTGCATATTACCATGTTTTGTCGGAAGGTGCCGTCAGGGCCTGCTACCTCTGACCGGAACCTTTTGGTTTATAATAATAATAAAAGTAATTAATAATAATTACTATATTTATATAGCTCAAAATCTTGATAAAAATCAAATCTGAGCGCTGAACATACACATAATGACATATGCATGCATGCACACACACGCACACATGGCTATAAATGGGAAAAAAGAAGAAAAGCAATGGAAAATTATTAAAAACATATTAATATACAAATATATATTACAGTGTGATTCCACACTGAGTGGAGACAGGGTTATAGCAGTTGTTAACCTGCTTTTGTCCCATCGGAGGTGCCAACGACAGACTGACGAGGCTATGATTGAGAAAATATTGTCTTCACCTAGTTGATAGTAATAGCAGAGGCTTTGTCAGTGTACATTGACTGGATGGAGGTGAGGTCTTTCTGTCATGTGAGATGTTTTAGTGACCTTAGTTATGTTTAAATTTGTATTCAGGTCTGTTTTTTAAATCCCCTGTGTGTTAAATTTGACGGAGTGGTCAGTGCCAGGGGTATATCCTTAGATTATGTGCGCGAATGCATTGATATATATGTGTACTTCATTTTCTTTTCTTGTTTTTTCCTGTTGAAGTATTGTGTATGTTTTGAAACAGGTTGTAGTCCTGATATATGGTTCTATGCAGTCGGCTGGGCTTTAAATAAAGATAACGGTAAAAGTAATTTTTGACTGATCTTTGCAGATAACGTATCCATATGCCAAACTAATGAGATTAATCTGGACCAGAATGCTTCCATCGTGATTCTGACATCACCATCGGCGTCTGAAAATATGTAAGATTTTGAATTGATGTTTTGTGTGTGTGTGTGTGTGTGTGTGTGTGTGTGTGTGTGTGTGTGTGTGTGTGTGTGTGTGTGTGTGTGTGCACTGTGTGTGTGTGCGTTGTGTGTGTGTGTGTGTGTGTGTGGTGAATATGCATGCTTGTGTGTGTGTTTTGTGTGTGTGTGTGTGTAGTGTGTAGTGTGTGTGTGTGTGTGTGTGTGTGTGTGTGTGTGTGTGTGTGTGTGTGTGTGTGTGTGTGTACAGAAGTATGCATTGAAGAGTGAAGTTAACCACGTTTTTCTGACAAGATATTCCAGGATGTGTGGTTCTTTAGTCTGTGTATGCATGTTCGGTCATTGCTGTATCTATCTGTCTGTCTCTGTCTCTCTATGTCTGTCTTGATCGCTCTCTCTCTCTCTGTCTATCTCTCTGTGGTCTGTCTGTCTGTGTCTGTATCTTTGTCGTCTATCTGTCTCCCTGTGTGTCTGTCTGTGTCTCTTTGTCTCTGTGTCTCCCTCTTTCTCGTTCTCAAATATCCATCCCATCCATCAACCTGTCCATCTGTCCATCCAACCAGCCATCTATCTATCCATCCATCTATCCTTGTCTGTCTGTCTATCTATCTATCTATCTATCTATAGATCTATAGATCTGTCTGTCTATCTGTCTGTCTGTCTGTCTGTCTGTCTATCTGTCTATCTATCTATCTATCTATCTGTCTGTCTGTCTGTCTGTCTGTCTGTCAATGTATGTATGTATGTATATCTACCTATCTAATCTCTCTCTCTCTCTCTTTCTCTCTGTGTGTGTCTATCTGTCTGTCTGTTTAATCTGTCTATCTAATCTATCTATCAATGTCTGTCTATCTCTCTAATCTCTCTCTCTCTCTCTCTCTCTCTCTCTCTCTCTTTTCTCTCTATGTATGTATGTATACATATGCATGTGTCATTGTATGTGTCATTGTATATGTATACATGATCAGTCTATCTATCTGTCTGTCTATCTGTTTGTCTGTCTATCTGTCTAATCTGTCTATCTGTCTGTGTATCTGTGATTATGTTTTGTGTGTGTTTATGCAGAAGCAGTACTGGTGAATGTCCACTGAAGCTGACGGCTGGCTTTTCCAACAAGATTATTCAAATGAATGTGACCTCCTTTAACCTTGGAGGTCATGACCCATGCAGTCCCAACGAAGAACACCTATCGATTGTCTTTGGGACTTTTCTGTATCCCACGTTTAATCGCCGCCAAGACCGTAAGTTCACCCTTCGACTCCCTTACTGTCTCCACCAGCATCCTGCATTTTCAGCCAAGACAGCTAAGCAAAAACTTAAAACCCTTGTATGGGAGTGAAAGTGTTAAGTTTTTGCAGCTAGCAGATAGGGTGCAGGTGTGAAACAGGTTGTTGAATTTATGACTTTTTTGGGGGGGGGGGGGGGTTGTTTTTGTGTTGGGGGGCTGTCTGGGCGGTAAGGTCTGTAAATTGGGGAAGGGAACGAGACCCACAGAACACTGATTGGAGCATAAAGATGGACAGCCAATAACTTGAATAAGCCAGTTGTTATGTTGTGGATGGGACTGAATTGGACACATGAGATCTTGAATCTGTAGCTGTATCAAAAGAACCAGCCTGACCACATGAAAATTGTGGCTGGCATAAGTAGAGAGAAGCAACTTAATTCTTAGATGTTCAACAGTCTCACATGTGCATTTCAGCGGTTATGGGAAGAGGGTTCGTGGATACGATTCGCTGGTGTGGACAGTCCTACAGCACAAACCTTGAAACTCGACAGAGTATGATGCTTACTTACTTTGGCGGATTGACGGACCAGCGTGGCAGTGGATTTTCTATCAGGTTGTCGTTAGGTGAGACTGTATTTTATACTTGTAAATTTGCGATTGTATTTTGTGTGTTCTGTCCTGTGTGATTGTGTTGAATTGAATGCGATGTGATGCATTATGTAGTGTTGGGTGTATTGTGATCTGTTTTGTTGTGATGTTTATAGTGTGTTTTTATTTTGTCAGAACTTTAAACAGTCATTGAAAATCTTCTATTAAAAAATGTCTTTTTTGTGTTTTTTTGCTGTCCAATATTTTCTATGCCAGTTCAGTGACCACAAAGTCTAGGACATTGTTTCGCCATGGAGTTTCATTTTGGGTTGAGATTGCATGACAGAGTTAAACTGGACGCTTCCTTTCATAACTTATCCTGGCACCATACAGGCCCGAGAGAGACAGACACCTGTTGTGTTGTTCAAATCCAAGCAACCCATCATTGAAGCATCAGTAGAAATTTAACACATTCTACCTCATGTGTGCAGCTATGGTTTCCTCACCCTGCCCAGGTGTGCAGCAAGGTGTGCATAGAAATATGACAAGGTCATTCAGAATGTCAGTAACTTTTAAAACTGCTCCATAGATTCCATTCACATTTTGATATGTTGTTGGTAAATACCTAAGTTATGGTAAAGTTGGTAAATACCTAAGTTATGTTTTTACCATTTTTCATGGACATTGCTGTAAAATAATTTGTTTATGAGCAAAATGATTTGCACATGTGTAGTAAAGAGTAGGACAGAATCAGGTAATACCTGTGTGTGTCTGGTGAGGGGTGACAAGATTTGTATGTGTGTAGCAAAGAGTAGGACAGAATCAGGTAATACCTGTGTATGTCTGGTGAGGGGTGACAAGATTTGTATGTGTGTAGCAAAGAGTAGTGGAGTCAGGTCAGGGATACCTGCTACCAGTCAACCATGCTAAACTGGTACTACCTGTTGCATGTGGGGGAAGCAAACCCCAACAGAAAAAAGCCTGGTCCTCCAGGTTGGGGGCTGGCCCTCCAGGTTGGGGGTTGGGCGTGAGGCCAGCACCCTCACCCCGGAAAAACCCAAACTCGCTACAGAAGCATCCACAACTACCCAAGAAACTCCAGTTCTGGGAGAGGAAGGACCTGCTCCTGCAGGAAGTATGACGTGCTGGGGCCAAAGCCGAAAGGAAGCTTCAGTGCAGACAACCCTTCTGTCGACCAGAACGACCACCACCATCGGTACATGGAACATCAGGACCATGTACGAGGCAGGGAAGGCAGCACAAGTGTCAGCAGAGATGCGCCGATATAACATCACCCTGCTCGGACTGAGTGAGACGAGATGGCTGCAAGCCGGACAATCAAGACTGACTACAGGGGAACTCTTGCTGTACTCAGGACATGAAGAGGAAAATGCTGCACACACTGAAGGAGTAGCAATCATGCTTTCAAGTACAGCACAGAAAGCTCTTACTGGATGGGAAGCACATGGTCCAAGGATAATAACAGCAACCTTCACGACCAAGAAGAAGAACATTAAGATGAACATAATCCAATGCTACGCACCCACCAATGAATATGATGAAGAATCCAAAGACCAGTTCTACAGCAGATTACAGGCAGTCCTAGACAAGCTAAAGGACAAAGGCATCAACATCCTCATGGGGGATTTTAATGCGAAACTGGGATCAGACAACAGAGGCTACGAGGAAGTGATGGGACAACATGCCCTCGGAGAGATGAATGAGAATGGGGAGAAATTCGCTGACCTCTGCGGACTGAACAACTTTGTCATCGGAGGCAGCATCTTCGCCCACAAGAGGATACACAAGGCCACCTGGGTATCGCCTGACCATATTACCGAAAACCAGATCGACCACTTCTGTATCACCAAGAAGTTTAGACGGTCTCTTCAAGATGTACGAGTGAGAAGGGGAGCAGACGCAGCATCAGACCACCACCTCCTGACTGCGAGACTCAAGCTGAAGTTGAAGAGAACTGACAGGCAGGCAGCAGGCAGGGCGAAGTACAATGTGAAGCTATTGAAAGATAGGACAACTCAAGAAACCTTCACCTTCAACCTCAAGAACAGATTCCAAGTGCTGCAGGAGCTTATCAACGAAGACACCGATGCCAATGACCTTTGGAAGAGAACAAAAGATGCCATCACAGAAACATGCCAGGAAGTGCTTGGGCCAAAGAACAACCAACACAAAGACTGGATCTCAGCAGACACCCTCCAGAAGATCCAAGCAAGAAGACTCAAGAAAGAAGCAGTTAACTCGAGCCGTACAAGATTAGTTAAAGCGACAGCCCAAGCAGAATACGCACAAGCTCACAGGGAAGTGAAGAAGAGTGTGAAGAAAGACAAGAGAGACTACATAGACAGCCTGGCTGAAGAAGCAGAACAAGCAGCGTACCACGGGAACATGAGGGAGCTGTATATAACCACCAAGAAGCTTGCAGGCAAGTACAACAGACCAGAACGACCAGTCAAGGACAAGCTAGGACAGACCATCACAGACACAGATCAGCAGCTTGAGAGATGGGCGGAGCATTTTGAGGAACTTCTCAATAGGTCAGCTCCACAAAACCCTCCAAATATCGCAGAAGCAGACAATGATATAGAGATATGCTGCGACCCACCAACAAAAGACGAAATCATCCGCGCCATCAAGAAGATGAAAAATGGCAAGGCAGCCGGCCCAGATGGAATTCCAGCAGAAGCTCTCAAGACAGACGTAGAGACAACAGCCGACCTTCTACTACCGCTTTTTGAGAAGATCTGGGAACAGGAAAAAGTACCAATAGATTGGAAAGACGGACACATCATCAAACTGCCCAAAAAGGGAGACCTCAGCATCTGCGAGAACTACAGAGGCATCACACTTCTATCAGTGCCAGGAAAAGTGTTCAACAGGATTCTGTTGGAGAGGATGAGGGACGCAGTGGACGTCAGGCTCCGAGACCACCAGGCAGGCTTCAGGCAGGACAGATCCTGCACAGACCAGATTGTCACGCTACGCATCATCGTCGAGCAGTCCCTGGAGTGGAACTCCTCATTGTACATCAACTTTGTAGACTTCCTCAAGGCTTTTGACAGTCTGCACCGTGACACCCTGTGGCAACTCCTCCGACACTATGGAATCCCAGCCAAACTGACACGAATCATCAAAGAGTCATATGAAGGGATGGCATGTCGGGTCGTTCACGGAGGCCAGCTGACGCGTCGCTTTGATGTAAGGACCGGCGTACGTCAAGGATGCCTGCTGTCACCATTCCTGTTCCTCCTCGCCATCGATGGGTGATGAGACGGACAACAGATGGACAGAGGAATGGCATCCAGTGGACCCTATGGACTCAGTTGGACGATTTGGACTTTGCCGATGACCTCGCTCTGCTCTCCCACAAACAGCAACAGATGCAGAACAAGACTTCAAGCCTGGCCTCCCATGCGTCCCAAGTCGGCCTTCACATCCACCCCAACAAGACCAAAATTCTGAAAATCAATGCTTCCAGCACAGAGGCAGTGAAGTTGGGAGACAACAACCTGGAGGAGGTCGAGACCTTCACTTACCTTGGGAGTGTAGTCAATCAGCAGGGAGGAACAGATGCAGACGTGAAGACCCGCATCGGAAAGGCAAGAGC
Organism: Monoplex corrugatus; assembly: GCA_030674185.1. Taxonomy (NCBI): domain Eukaryota; kingdom Metazoa; phylum Mollusca; class Gastropoda; order Littorinimorpha; family Ranellidae; genus Monoplex; species Monoplex corrugatus. The sequence goes on from JAPXFY010000033.1 coordinate 13,823,979, forward strand.
ATCCTTCTTGGCCCTCAAGAACATCTGGCGATCCCACATGATCACACCCCGCACTAAAATCCGCCTGTTCAACTCAAACATCAAATCAGTTCTTTTGTATGGAGCAGAAACGTGGAGAACAACTAAGACCACTACTAGAAGAGTCCAGACATTCATAAACTCGTGCCTACGCAAGATACTGAAGATCCACTGGCCAGTTACCATCAGTAACACAGACCTCTGGCAGAGAACTAACCAAGTGCCAGTGGAAGAAGAAATCAGAAGAAGGAGATGGCGATGGATAGGGCACACCCTGAGGAAACCATCAACCAACATCACCCGCCAGGCCCTGACCTGGAACCCTCAAGGGAAGAGAAAGAGAGGCCGACCAAAAAACACCTGGAGAAGAGAACTGAAGGCGGACGCCAAGCAGACCGGCTACTCCTGGCGAGAACTTGAGCAAATAGCCCAGGATCGTGGACGATGGCGGGCGGTTGTGGATGGCCTATGCCCCTCCTGGGGCTCAAGGCCTAAGTAAGTAAGTAAGTAAGCAAAGAGTAGGACAGGATCAGGTAATACCTGTGTATATCTGGTGAGGGGATAACAAGATTTGTATGTGTGTAGCAAAGAGTAGGACAGGATCAGGTAGAAGCCAATGTGTATCTGGTAGGAGGTAGGCAACCTGCATCCCAGCAAAACCAGTGGTGGTAGTGTGCTTGGGGTAATGTTTGTCTCTTGTGACACTGACATAATGGCTACCTGGCTGAACCTGTCTCTAGTGAAAGAAGCTACTTACTGCGTAGCTTTCATCGGCGATCCGGCTGACTTCTTCAGCACAACTGCTGGGTTGAGAACTGGCTTTAGTGCGCACCGCCGTGAGCGAACTCATGACAGTGCGACTGAATAAGCGAGGAGTACACCGATGGCAGGTTGTGTCGGCCCCAGTCATGGTTGAGGGTGGGGTTCCTTGCAGCGATGCAAACTGCCTCCTTTACTCCCCTCTGGAACCATCTTGCTTCTTTGTTGAGAACTTGCACACTGTCCTTTTCAAAGTGGTGTTGGGTGTGGGTCAGATGTTCTCCCACTGGAGAGAACTCACGTTTGTGTTCTTTTAATCTTTTGTGCAAGTTCCGCTCAGTTTCGCCAATATAACTATGGTCACAGTCCTGGCAGTCTATCTTGTATATCACCCCTGATGTGTCCAATTTGTCTGTTTTGTCTTTGGGGTGGACTAACTGGCTTCTGATGGTGTTGGTGGGCTTGGCGTAGACACTGACTTCCAACTTCCTGATCTTCCTGCTGAGAGCCTCAGTGATGCCGCTGACGTATGGCATGGAGACATGCCCTCTCGAAGGGGTTGGCCGTTCAGTGGAGGGGTGGGGTATGGTTTTCTTGCCCCCCGGAATATCCCAGGCCCACTTCTGGTATCCCGACACACTGAGTACTTTCTTGATGTACTGCACCTGTTCTTCTCTAGCGGTGTCGATAGAGCAGATGGTCTTCGCTCAGTGGGTGAGAGTGTGGATTACTCCAAGCTTGTGTTCCAGTGGCTGGTGACTGTCGAATTGTAAGTACTGGTCTGTGTGGGTCGGCTTTCAATAGACGGAGAAGGCGAGGCCTGTCTCCATCCGGGTGATGCGGGCATCCAACATCGCGATGCTGCCGTTCTCTTCCACCTCATAGGTCACATTAGGTGAGCTTGATGGCAGGATGTTGGTTGTTGAGATGGTTCGTGAAGTCTTCTACCACCGATCTCTTCAGTACAGTCATAGTGTCGTCCATGTAGCGGCCTCAGTAGCATGGAGGAGTGTGGAACGACGCCAAAGCTTTCTCCTCGAAATTTTCCATAAAGAGGTTGGCGACAGTGGGACTCACGGGGGACCCCATGGCTGCACCCTCGGTCTGTTGGTAGAAGTGTCCTTCAAAGGTGAAGTAGGTGGTGTTGAGGCAGCAGGATAGCAGTTCACAGATGTGTTCCACTGGCAGGTTGGTGCGTTGCCGAAGGCTGTTGTTGACCTGTAACCTCCCCCTGATGATGTCAATGCTGTCCTTCACAGGGACACTGGTGAACAGGGCTGTGACGTCATAGGACATCAGAATCTCATCAGGTTGTGGTACAAACTTCGACAGCTTCTTCACCAGGTCTGCACTGTTTGCAATGGAATGTTCTGTCTTCCCTACCAAAGGCGAGAGGATGTCTGCAACGAAGCGGGCCGTCTCATACATCAGGGATCCTCTAGAGGCGACAATGGGACGGAGGGGTACATCTTTCTTGTGCACTTTAGGCAGTCCATAGAACTTAGGCACATCAGTAGCTGAGGGGTACAATCTGCGGTACTGTTGTGACACAGAGTTTCAGTTTTCAGTTTCAATTTTAGTTTCTCAAGATGACGTCTCAGCGCTTGGAATGAATTCCATATGCACTAACGTCGCAGGTGCCATGTTATGGAGAAGATCCAGAATGATCATAGCACAAGCCTTAAGCCTGCACATAAACCCATGAGCTGGCCAGGTCCTGAGGTCCTACCAAGATAGTTCCATAACCCTGGGGTCCTAGGGGAGTGAGGTGGCAGAAACCTCAGCTTTTCTCGGAGCCAGCACCACAAGGGCAGCACCCATCCCCACTCCCTAGATTCAAATTCATATTCATAGTCAATTTTTTTTCTTTTCTTTTTTTTTTTTGCCTAGACCTAAGAAAGGTAGGAAGGCTAATCAGTCTTCAAGGGGTGGGACCTGGGAAATCAACCTATCTCTCCAATGTTTTATGCCAAGGCAGCTGAGCACTGCACTGTTCTTCATGATTTTCAACTGCCATGGGATCTTAAGCGTGTGCAGCCAGAAGGCACACAGGTCTGACTTTAGGGGTCAGTAGTGTAATGAGTAGATAACCAGTGTGGGGAGGAGAAACTTAAGACATCTAAGTTGCATATGACATTGAAACGGTCACTGGATAATCCCACGTTGGAAAGGCATTCTGTGTGGCAGTGATCACTGATAAAATCTATGGCTAGTTGGTTTGTCTGAATCCTTAATCATCATCATCAGGTGCCTTGCTGCATGGTGTTGGCGATCATGGACTTCCATCTGTCTCTATCTCTTGTTACCCCTAGCATCTCCTCCACCCTCCTCGTCTTCAGACACTCCGCAAGTCCGTCTAGCATTTTCTCCCTGGGTCTACCTGGTGCTCTCTTTTCCTCCAGGTTTCCCGTTGTGACCAGGTGCTCCAATCCTCCTTCCTCATAAAATGGCCTATAAATGTTGCCTGTCTTTTCCTAATCTTCCTTATGAGTGATCTACTTGTGTCTGCCTCCATCAGGATTGTCTCGTTTGTTTTCTTTGCTGTCCATGGAACTTTCAACATTCTTCTTAGAAATCACATCTCGGCTGCTTCAATCTTGCTGTGGCTTTGCTTGCTGACCGTCCACGCCTCACATCCGTACAACAGTATTGGTTCTATATAACATTCAAGGACTCTCTTTCTGATGTTAATTGATAGGCATTTGTTGGTAAGAATGCTTGTCATCTTCTTGAATGCTGTTTTGGCTTGGCCGATTCTGCCGGCTATTTCCGATGTGCATCTGCCGTCTGATGAAATGTCCGTTTCCAGGTATTTCAACTTACTAACCTGTGTCAAGGTTGTGCCATTTGCTGTTATTTTGCATGAGGGGATTTCATGTTTTTTACTGATCACCATGACTTCAGTCTTCCTGCTGTTTAGTTCCAGCCCCTTACCTTTGCTTTCTATTTCTAATATATTCACAAGGTTTTGAGGTCCCTTTCATTTTCTGCAATTAGCACGGTGTCATCTGCGTATCGAATCCTTAGCCTTTCTGAATTCCTGTTTCTCTTTTAACCCTTTGATTCCAGCACCCTGTCCACCAGCATCCTGCGTTGCCAACCATGCTAGCAAAAGGTTAACCCTTTCGCTGCTATCATGTTTTGCTAAGACACATGCTAAGATTTTTTTCAGAAACAGACAAAAATCACGCTTATTATTTTCAATTGCTTATAATTCAGAAGGCATTGAAGATAGATACATAAAAGTATATATCAAATGAAAGGAAATTGAATGAAGATTGTGTTTATGACAATTTCAAAATGAAATAATGTACCAGAGTGTCACATGTACTCTTTGAAATGCAATAAAAAAAAAAGTTAAAGTCAATGATGATGTAATCAAGTGATGCAAGAGCTCACAAGCAGTTTATAGCACACTTTGATTTGAAGATATAGACTGTACAAAGGTCAGAAAGCAGTGTCCAGCCACAATATAAGCACAGCCTAGCCACACATAAAATGAAAGGGTTTTATCTCCCAGTGTCTATCCCCAGTAAAAATGCTTCTGAGTGTGGTAGTTCTGGAAGCAGTCTTCTAAACACAGTCCTCTCCTTCCCCCTCTTGCTCCCCTTCCCCTTCTAGCAGGCCCAGCAACAGCAGGTCCAGCAACAGCAGGTCCAGCAACAGCAGGTCCAGGCCGAACATCATCACCATGCTGCATTACCATACCTGTAGCACAGTGAAAGCAAGGATTCAAATTTCACATATTTTATGAAATAAAAAAAAGTCACACACACACACACACACACACACACACACACACACACACACACACACACACACACACACACACACACACACACGCACACACACGCACACACGCACACACACACATACACACACACACACACACACACTCTGACATAGGTAGCATACTACTCCCCCATGCCACGCCCCCTTTCATTTTCCTCAAGCAAACACTGCAAAGAAACCCAGTGAGTACTGCTTCTACCAAAGTGACTTCATTACAACATTGTTTCTGTCAGTATTATCACTGAATGCTTTCAATTTCCTATAAAAAGTCACACCAACAGTCTCTCTCTCTCTCTCTGTCTCTCTTTACACACACACACACACACGCGCGCGCACCCCTCTGCTCCCACCCTACTCCTCACATAAACACACACAGGCCATGGAGATAGTAGCCTACTCCTCACACAAACACACATAGGCCAGGGAATAGCACAGGGCAGAGGCCGACCAGAAAAACAAATCATCAACAAGACACACACAGCGTGGCTGACAACGAGCGAGCGACGAGTGACACGCCCACAGGTCGAACACACTGCCCACTCGGTCACTGGCTCGCTCGCTGACCAGGCCCAAACAAAGGGCTCAGCCATACAATACACACACTTAGCTGTTCTATTTATAAATATACTGAGAAGAAAGCAATACAATCATGTTATAAAATGAATAAAGCTCTCAAATACACCTACCTGCATCTGGAACAATCGGATCTCCATAGGCCTACTCTGATTCAGACGATCAGTCACCAAAAGCTTCTTCCACATCAAAATCTGGGTCATTGGCATCAACTTCACGAAGTTCGAAGCCAGCTGGCTTGAAGTCTTCATCTCCACTGTCTTGATCTTGAAAAATCGCTTCAATAGCTTCTGCAACTGTGTAGGTTCGTTGTGGGGCAGCCATAGCGCTTCAAAAACTGAAAGCTCAACTTCGTAGCACCTTGCCAATCGATCGTGATAAATTATGCAAATGATCTAAATAACTTGAACAAACGGCACTCAAAGAGCGAAGATTGTCAAGGGACCTACTCAAATCATAAATAGAAGGATTCTGTGATATGCTAGACGAAAAGAGAAAGAGTGTTTGATACGGGACGATCCACGATCGTCAACAGAGCATTGCAGACGACGGTTTCTATGACGAGCGTCATTCGTCAACAGTGCAGTGAAGAGGTTAAGTTTTTGCGGTTGGTATATAGGGTGTGGGAGTTGGAGGGTTAACGATGAGCAGTTGTCTCCCCTCAGAACTCTACCATGCTTCATCAACTGGCAAGAGAACCTGTTGTTTTTGATGCTTTCCCAGGTCTTGGTGTTCATGTCCAGTACTATCACCTCTACCACCACCTACAACAATAATAACAACAACCAACATCATTGTCATCATCATCATCATCATCATCATCATCATCATCATCATCATCATCATCATCTCATCACCATCATCATCACCGCTGCCACCATCATTACCACCACCACCACCACCATCATCATCTCATCATCATCATCATCATCATCATCATATCATTGTTTCCATAGTAATTAGATGTGCTATTTTCAGTGGATCGTTATGGTTGTGGCGGCAGTGGTTGGGAGAGAGTCGGGGACCAGCCCATGTATATCTACTCCCGGGATATCCTGAACACTATGAAGGGTAGGTACACATACGTCTGTACATGTATGCGAATACCCATAGGCCATAGACCAACAAGACATAAAATGATTGGAATATATGACAGAAAGCAAAGAAACAAGGCAGAAACAAAGAGAGTGACAGAAAAGAAGAAATTTCTGGCACAGAATTTCCAGAAGGTGGGGATCATCATCATCATCATCAGCCTGCCACATGGCGTTGGCGATCATGGACTTCCATCTGTCTCTATCTCTCGTTGCCCCCAGCATCTCTCCCACCCCCCTCACCCCCAGCCACTCTGCAAGTCCGTCCAGCATTTTCACCCTGGGTCTACCCGGTGCTCTCTTTCCCTCCAGCTTTCCCGTTGTGACCAAGTGCTCCAAATCCCCCTTCCTCATAAAATAGCCTATAAATGTTGCCTGTCTTTTCCTAATCTTCCCTATGAGTGATCTACTTGTGTCTGTCTCCATCAAGACTGTCTCGTTGTTTTCTTTGCTGTTCATGGAACTCTCAACATTCTTCTTAGAAATCACATCTCAGCTGCCTCAATCTTGTTCTGGCTTTGTTTGTTGACTGTCCACGCCTCACATCCGTACAACAGTATTGGTTCTATATAACATTCAAGAACTCTCTTCCTGATGTTAATTGATAGGTATTTATTGGTAAGAATGCCAATGGTAAGGTGGGGATACTGCCAGCGTTCAAGCAAATTGGAACCAGACATACACAAAATAGAATCAGAATGTGCATTCGATATAACAAAACAAATCTAAACAAGGCAGGTGTGAGACAAGACAAGACAAGACAAGACAGTCTCAAATTTTTGGCCAACTGGTCTTTGTCAAGCATATACAAAAAAAACAGTAAAGAATAAATACAGGAAGCTCACTAGAAAAGCAACTTATGTGGCATTTCACTGAACCATACACAGGACGAAAATGAAGATTTGATACAAAATATGACATGTGAAAAGAATGTTACACCAAAATGATCTAATACCAACAAAATACAGTTATTAACACTTTGACTCCCGTGCCCTGTCCACCAACATCCTGCATTGTTAACCAAGCTAGCAAAGCAAGAACTTAACCCTTTGACTCCCTCACCCTATCCACCAAAGTTTTTGCAGTTGGTGGATAGACTGCAAGAGTCAGAAGATTAACTCGATGGCGACGCTCCACAGCTATAACTGCGGAGATGCTCTTTTTTTTAACTGAGACTACATGTATACTATAATAAGGGAGATTATACTGACAGCAGAGTTTAACCATTTTTCTAAGTAGATTTCATTCCCTTTGACCATAGGAGACCGTTGGAACTTTATTTTTAGCTTGTTTTCGTAGTACCCGAAACAAAGAAATTTCGAAGAGTCAAAAGACTATGCCTGTATTTAATCATTTCTGGGACAAAATATTCATAAAAGCAGAACTCATAGTGACTTCCAGTGAAGAGTGTATATCCTGTGACATGTTAAGTGCAGTTTTGTGACATGGATATTTAATGGATTACAAGCAGCAGTTTGATAAGTCATATGTGTGTACATCTGGAACTTTTTTATTTTGCTATTTGTATGCCTTTTTTGATGGTAAACCACAAAAAAATGAAAGCATGCATAAACAAGCTGTCAGCACAGTTACAAAGTAGACATAATGACCTTTTAAAACTTATAAAAATAACAGGATAAGTTTATTGTCATTGGATATTCTCCATAATTTTTTAAAAAGTACCAAAAATTGTGCATCTCGAAAGTTTCAGCAGCCATTTTAGGGCGCGTCTCCAAAGAGTTAAAATAATAAGAAACCTAAATCAAAGTCACAGGTAGTGTTCAGGCAAAATTAAATCAGGAATGTGACCTCCCACCATGAAATTAGTCTTAACTAGCATTTTGAGATATACATATCACTGGAAAGTGTACATTCTGCTGACTATTTTGGTACTTGAATAAAGCTTGTACTCCAAAAAATGTAGAAGTTATGTATGTTTAAAGTCATTAAGTTGTATAACGGCCATTTTGAGAAAACGGCCTCTGAAGTTTTTGTGTGCTCACCTACACATTTTCCTTAAATTTCTTTATTTGGTGGCTTTGACCAGTTTGTTTTTAATTTTCGCTGTCATTATCTGAAAGGTGCACCAAAGAGCTTTCTGTCAGTATATTACACGTGGGAGCACTGTACAGGTTACGGTTCATAATGAGAGACAAAAACAGGTACTTTTGGTAGGAAATTGCATTCTTTCTGCTGCGATCAGCACATTAAACTAACATTTTAAATTGAGTAATAATGTTTTTTCTAGAAAAAAAATTTCTGTGGGGGATAGATTATAGTCTACAGAAATCAATTTTGAGAAAAAGTCAAAACACCCCAGATAGACCCTTAGTCACCTTTTCAGCTCCTAGTGCTGTTCGACTGATTGCGAGTTGAGACTGATTTCGTGGTGGGAGGTCACAAATACACAAAAAAGAATCAGAATGCTTATCTAGTATAACAAAACAAGACAAGAAGGCACAAGACGAGACAAGACAGTCTCAAATTTTCGGTCAACTGGCCTTTGTCAGAAGTATACACAAGACATTACACAAGACATTGGTTGCATGACACTGGTTGTGGTTTGACGTGTAGAGGGATGAGCACCACAAGGCTTCACCATCGCAGGACACTGTGTGTTTCTGGATTTATTTGTATCTGTATTTTTTTCCTACCCTGTGGGGATGCCGGGGGCCCTTTCAGTATAAATAGTATCCCCACCTTCTGGAAGTTCTGTGCTAGAAATTTCCTGTTTTTTGTCACTCTCTTTGTTTCTGACTTGTTCCTGTGCTTTCTGTCATTTCTTGCCATCATTTTCTGCCTTGCTGGTCCATTCACCTGTACATGTTCGCAAAAGTCTTGCATACTTTCCCTTTAGGATTGATAATTGGGTACGTGTATTGAGTGCATTTTTGGCTGTAGGGAAATGAGATATGCAGAAGCAGTTTTAGGCGATTAGGTGTTTTTATATATGTTTTAGTGTCCTTAGTTATGTTTAACTGTGTACTTAGTTTTTTTTAACCCTTTGACTCCCGCACCCTATCCATCAACAGCAAAAACTTAACCCTTTGATTCCCTCACCCTATCCACCAGCTTCCTACAGGAAGTTGGTGGATAGGGTAAGGAAATCAAAAGGTTATGTTTTTGCTTTCTAGCATGGATGGAAATGGAGGATCCGAGTGGACAGTTTGCAAGAGTCAAAAGGGTTAATCCATTGTGCGATAAATTGGATGGAGTGGTCAACGCCGCAGGCATCTCCTTAGATTATGTGTGCGAATGGATTGATATGTGTACTTAATTGTCTTGTCTTTTTTTTTTCCTGTTGAAGTTTTGCATATGTCTGGAAATGGTTATAAGTCTGATATGGCTCTACGCAATAAGCTGGGCTTTAAATCTTTAACCGCCAAGTTTCCCCAGAAACGGCACTCCTCAGTGCCAAGTATATTTTGGGCAGCCAATTTTGCAGGGCAGTATGCATTTTTAAAAGCATATATCTCAAAGACTAAAAGATTTTCACTTACTTTTTTTCTGCTGTGTAAAGAGCAGATGTATTTATATATGAATGCTTGCTTATATTTATGTGCTTGATTGATTATATATGAATGCTTGCTTATATTTATGTGCTTGATTGATTATTCCACAGATAGTCTTATTATACAGAAAAACTTTTTTTTCATAGTTTATTAGTTGTACTTCTGACCTTATTTCGTGAGTTGTGCGCCAGATATCATTATAATAAATGAGGAAAAGCAATGGAAAATCTACACACAAAGTCAGCTGTCTGCCTATTCTACTCGGAGTGGTAGACAATGCATGTCAGTTTGCAGTCATTTTGGAGAAAACGCTTCAGAGAAAACGTGAGGTAAATTACGACAGTTAACAAAGCCACACTTCGGTCTTTCTGCGGAAAAACTAGGTCACTGGGTAAAGTTTAAAAATAGCACAGTCGCCTGCATTCACCAGTGGAGCTGACCGCAGCTTTGTACCCGCGTGAAAAGTTATTGTTTAGCATGACCCCTCCAAGTTGCACAAATGTGACCATGGCGGTCGTACGGGAAGTCGCTTGATTGCGACCATGGCGGGAAAAGAGTTAAACGAAAGTAACAATAAGTTTTTTTTCTACACAATGGAATTATCATGTGAAATTTAGGCTAGTCACCCCAGGGAGCACTTGTTGTGGCAGTGCAACACCAGTCCTTTCTTTTAAAATTATTTATTTATTTATTTATTTATTTTTGTAGGTATATATTTCTGTTAACCCTTTGATTCCCGCACTCTGTCCACCGGCATCCTGCTTTGTTAACCATGCTAGCGAAACAAAAACTAAACCTTTTGATTTCCTCACCCTATCCACCAGCTTCCTGCAGGAACACACACACACAGCACGCACGCACGCACGCACGCATGCACACACACACACACACGTACACACACACACACACACACGCACACGCACACGCACACACACACACACACACACACACACACACACACACACACACACACACACACACACACACACACACACACACACACACACCACACACACGCACACACACACACCACACACACACACACAAACATACAAAAACACACACACTCACACATACACTTAAACATGCACACACACACACACACACAACACACACACACACACACACACACACACACACACACACACACACACACACACACACACACACACACTCACACACACAGCACACACACACACACACATACACACACACAAACATACAAAAACACACACACTCACACATACACTTAAACATGCACACATGCGCACACACACACACACACGCACATGCACACCACGCACACACGCACACCACACACACACACACACACAACACACACGCACATACGCACGCACACAGACACACACACACACACACACACACACACACACACACACACACACACACACACACACACACACACACACACACACACACACACACACACACACACACAACACACACACACGCACGCACGCACACACAGAGAAACAGATACACACACACAGACAGACACATGCTTGCACCCATGCATGCATGCACACTCTGTATGATCTCTCTGTCTGTCTCTCTCTCTCTTCCTCTTCCCTCCCTCTCTCTCTCAGACATAATAGATCATAATATATGATTGATGGATGGATGGGCTGATGGCAGGAACATGGAAGTTGGTTCTTGCAACTGGTACCTGAAGGCTGAACACGATAGGAATGCACTGCTCCTGGACACACTGCGGTTTTCTCTGGAGGAGCAGTCGTCTTGCAACTACGACTTCCTCAGTATCAACAGTGGTGAGTGTAAAGCACAGAGCATACAAGACTATCAACAGGGTATCAGACGTTACGGGCCAATGTGGTGAAGTGAGTAGCACAACAGACCACTGTCTGGAAGATTCTGGATTCAAACCCCTCATCATCATCATCAGGTGCCCTGCCGCATGGCGTTGGCGATCATGGACTTCCATCTGCCTCTATCTCTCGTTGCCCCTAGCATCTCTCCCACCCCCCTCGTCCCCAGCCACTCTGCAAGTCCGTCCAGCATTTTCTCCCTGGTTCTACCCGTTGCTCTCTTTCCCTCCAGCTTTCCTGTTGTGGCCAGGTGCTCCAAATCCCCCTTCCTCATAAAATGGCCTATAAATGTTGCCTGTCTTTTCCTAATCTTCCTTATGAGTGATCTACTTGTGTCTGTCTCCATCAAGACTGTCTCGTTTGTTTTCTTTGCTGTCCATGGAACCCTCAACATTCTTCTTAGAAACCACATCTCGGCTGCCTCAATCTTGTCCTGGCTTTGTTTGTTGACTGTCCACGCCTCGCATCCGTACAACAGTATTGGTTCTATATAACATTCAAGAACTCTCGTCCTGATGTTGATTGATAGGCATTTGTTGGTAAGAATGCTTGTCATCTTCTTGAATGCTGTTTTGGCTTGGCCGATTCTGCCGACTATTTCTGATGTGCATCTGAAACCCCTATCAGTCCAAAAATAATGATTTTTAAAAAAATTTTTTCCCCAGTAGATGACTTTCCTTAATGTGATGTTGTGCAGAAGAAAATGGCAGATATGAATATGTATGACAACAACAATAAAAGTAACAGTATTGGTTACAGTAGCTGTAATGTTTTGATCAAAAAAATGGTTACGTATCAATTCATGAATAATATTCTGTTTTTTTGGGGGGGTTTTGGGTTTTTTTGTTTTTGTTTTTTCCAAGTAGACGACTTCCCTATGTGACATTGAGCAGGAGACAATGGCAGATATGAATATGTATGACAACAGCAACAACAACAATAACTTAACGGTATTGGTTGCAGTTGCAGTAACATTTTGTTCAAAAAATAATTACATGTCAATTCATAAACAATGTTCTCTGATTTTATTTTTTTTTGGCCTTGTAGATGACTGTCTTAATGTGACGTCGAGCAGAAGACAATGGCAGATATGAATGACAAAACTAACAATATTGGTTGCAGTAGCAATAACATTTTGTTGAAAAATAGTTACATATCAATTCATAAATAATATTCTGTGATTTTTTTGCCTAGTAGATGACTTCCCTAATGTGACGTTGAGCAGAAGAAAATGGCAGATATGAATATGTATGACAACAATAACAATAATGTAACAGTGTTTGTTGCAGTAGCTGTAAGATTTTATAAAAAAGAATTAATAAATTAAACTAGCCTTACGTTAGGAAGGGGACGTTTAATTGGAATTATTATGAGAATGTTGCTGGAAAGGGGAAGTTACGTGAGACGTGACATGAGTATTGGCGCGCGATGCTATCCAGGTCAGTATTCAGAGTACAAGTGACCACTAGACCATTACGAATAGGGAGGGATCGTTTAGGAACTTGACATGAGATCATTGCATGGGTGGGCACGTAACTTCCCCTTCCCAGCAACATTCTCATAATAATTCCAATTAAACGTCCCCTTCCTAACGTAAGGCTAGTTTAATTTATTAATTATTATTCGCCTGTTGCTTTGGTCAGGCGAAGTCACGTGGGCACGTACGTCATACATGCGGAGTAGAGAACACGAAATATCATCTTTGTAATATAAGAAACATATATTCTTGAATTTTAAAACAAGTATATGAATTCATAAGACACAAATTCTTTCTACTGTCAAACAGGTATAGGCTGAATACAATAACCCATAGACAAAATTCTTAGCTCACTTCAAAGTAGAATACAGCAAGCAAATCTCTTAAAAGTCATAAGAAACAAAACACTGGTTCATTCATTTGTTAGCCATAAAACTGTCAAGAACTGTTTGTCCAAAATTCTGTACAGCATGTCTTTTATAAAACTTTCTAAAAGAACAATCCTTCGACCAGCCAGCCGCCTTTAGGATTGTATCAAGCGGTACGCCCGCATTGGCCGCCGCTGACACAATCGCGCTGCGCGTGCTGTGACTACCAAAGGCATCAGTGTCTATCCCTGCTGACGCTAAAACGTCCTTGAGCCACCGGGAGAGAGTTTGCCTAGAAATAGGCACATGAGGTTTGGTATAGCTGAGTAGGAAGTTGTTTTTATCAGCAGTCAGCTTCTCACGCACAGTTTCTGTTTTCTCCAGATAAACTCTTAAATGAGTTACAAGACACAATATTGGATTTGTTTCATATGGCATAATATCTGCCGGCTCAGTATGGAATCCTGGTCTAGATTGCTTATGTTTATTCGTAAACAAAATGGTACATTTAGAGTTGTGAAATCTTATGTCAGTTGCCTGCAATAAATGCAACTCTGACCCTTTGTCCTGTGACTAAAGCTAACAACATACACATGCGCAGGGTAAGCTGTTTTAAAGTCATTTCTTCCACAGCTGGTAAGGAACTAAGGTACCTTAATACTACCCCCACATCCCAAGTACTATGATATTTTGGCAGCGCAGGCCTCTGTTCAAAAACACCTTTTACAATCCTACACACATCAGGGTGAGCTCCAATGGTTTTGCCGTCTACTAAGGGTATATAGGCTGACAAAGCACTTCTGCAGTATTAATTGCACTATAACTTGCTCCTTCAGAAAACAACATAGCTAAAAAATTTGCAACATCTGCGGGCAAAGGGGACAACACTTTGATATTATTTGCAATTGCAAAACGTTTCCATTTTGTAATGTAGCAATTGTATGCAGCTTGTGTCGCCAGTCGCCAAGAATTAACGATTAAGGTAGCTGCTTGGTCTGAGTATCCGAGCTGTTCATATCTGCTCCGGATACCCGACATGCCAGTAATTTCAAGGTCTTGTTCTGAAGCAAAGGATGTTGACGGTGGGGTTGGCTGGGTAGGGTCAGCAAAGACGCATGGCTCTTCAATAGGACGGGTTCCGCCTGTAGCAGGGACTGCAACACAATATGGGACGATCATCACTCCTGTGCTGCCTTCTTGTTTTATCTTTTGAAGCACACGGGTAACGACACTGAAAGGGGGAAACGCGTAAAACTTGTTACGTTTCCATGATAGAGAGAATGCGTCTATGGCATGCGCCTCTGGGTCTGGGCGAAATGCAACATACCGCTCACACTGACCTGTTCAACCTAGAAGCGAAAAGGTCAATGTCAATGTCCGTCTGTAAGACGTCAGCGCTCTTCTCAGCTCTGCGCTATCAAGCCTCCATTTAGCGTCAAGGTTCATCGCCCTGGATTCCACATCAGCAGCCGTATTCTGACGACCTGGAATATGTGCTGCGGATACATAAATACATGTCCAATACACCATTCCCAGATTTTGAATGTGATGTCATTGCATGCGCTTGACGACTGGTCCCCATATGGTTTATGCATGCAACAGCAGTTGTGTTATCCAGCATAATTCTCACGTGTTTTCCTGTCAAACAACATTCAAAGCTTTGTAATGCAAATAATGCAGCTTTCAGTTCCAAATAATTAATATGGAATTTTGCTTCCTCAGGCAGCCACTGCCCCCCAGACGTAACACCATTACGTCAGCCCCATAACCAGTGAGAGACGCATCAGAAGTAACAACTATGTCTGGTTCTGTCCGCTCAATAGTGTTGTATGCCCCAACAACATTATCAATCCACCACTGCAGCTCCGACTCAGCGGAAGTGGACAAAGACACCTGCTGATCAAAATCACCGTGATGCCGTTCCAGTGCAACCTTTTTGTCCTTTTCAAGGCTCCGATAATGCAAGGGTCCATATTTAACTGCAGGAAAACGCAGCTACTATTTTCCCTATCATTTTTGCTAGGTCCCTAATTTTCAAAGTTTTCTTCTTCAAAACTTGCCCTCGCATTCTCTGCCAAGTTCAGTGCCTTCTCAGGCGTCAAGGACACTGTCATAGACCTTGAGTCAATAACCATACCCAAGTACTGTATTTTCTGTGTAGGATTCAAAGACTGATTTGTCCGGGTGAATAATAAACCCCAACGAACGCAAATGTTGCACTGTATCAGCAATATTATGTAAGCAACCATCATAGGTACTACTGATAAGGAGGGAATCGTCCAGAAAAGAAGTGGAGATATGTCCTCTTTCCCGTAGGGTGGCAAACACTGGTTTCAATAGTTTTGTAAATTTCCTGGGAGTAATAGCTAATCCGTTCGGCATAGCGTTATATTCATATAATTGTCCTCTCCAATAAAAACTGAGGAATCCTTTATATTCTGGAGAATGGGTACAGAATAATATGCATCTTTCAAGTCTATGGAAGCCATAAAACAGTCTTGTGTGATCAGTAACAGCGCAGACGGAAGAGTGTCCATTTTGAAATGGTGATATTTTAAATGTTTGTTCAAATCCTTTAAATTAAGAATCATTCTTTGATTTCCATCCTTTTTCGGACGAGTAAAAACAGGTGATAAAAATTTCTCATGTTTTACTACAAACTGAAATAACTCCTTTATCTTTTAACTTTTGGACTTCTATATCAATTATCTCTGTTTCTGTTTCATTTAACTGTTTTTGTTGTCTAATAAAAGACAACTGAGATACTGGGCAGTTAAACTCTAATTGAAGACCTTCCACTGTCTGTATAATCTCTGAGTCTGATGTCAACTGTTTCCAATTTTCAACAAAATATTGTATTCTGCCACCCCGGAAAAAGGACGCCTCCTTTTGTAGGTCAGTCTGTGAGGGCGTTAGGTTTTCAGTGTGTGGAAGGCCAGCAAGGGGAACAGTGTGGGCGGGCTTACCACTGGAGGGTCCGGCACCGCGGGCCTTACTTCTTGTCGCTCTGGCCGTACGATTGCCTTTGCTTGCCGCCGAACTGCGGCCTCGTCTGGGTTCGCCTCCACTGTTGGCGCCAGTTCGGCTGTCCTAAAAAAGGTCGCCTGTCCCCTTGTTGAGCCTGGTGCCTGAATCTCTTGCGGGCCTGCCAGCCGCTGGTGCCAGCCACAGCCGCACCCAGACTTTCCATGGCACGAACGTCCTTGAGGGAAGCGGTCAAGTTATCTCCAAAGAGATAGCCGGTTATGGGGACCGTGTCCGAGCATAGGCCAGCTAGGTTTCTGTTTAAACACGGCCGAATGGCAACTCTACGCCTATGGGAAATGTCCACCGAAGCGTGGCCAAGAAGAAGCAGGGCATTCGCATGCATGTCCGTAACGGACTTCTTTAATACTTTGTCAATTGGTTTACCACCTCTTGCCGCTTTTAGTAGTAACTGCGTGGAATTAACCACAGCCGTGGCTGCTTTAACAATAGTGCGCTGGGTTGTGACCTGCTTTAGGTCAGCCTTGCGCGCTTCCCCCGGCATCTTCTTCCATACTTCGGGATTCACCATGGGGACTTTAAGCTGCTCACAATTGCTAGGAGTTACAATTTTGTCAAAGACTTCTTTCAACTTTTCATCTGTTCTTTTCTTATCAAAACACTTCTTGACTACTTCGGCCAGCGCCTCGGCTACCTTTTCCCCTTTTCGTTCCCTTTCATCAAGCTCTGCTTCAATCTCTTTCAAGAGGTCATCATCAGAGCATGTAATGGACAAACTATCTACATCATCATCATCGGTAATTTCGCCATTCGAAGAAGACAGGTCTCTTTTCCTTTTAGTGGAATCTCGGTCAGGGCTGTCCCGGTCAAGGTCAATTCGCGCATACCGTGCCCTCTCAGGGGAGTGGTCCTGCGCGACTAAGCGCGCGTGCGCAGTCTTTCAGGAGAGTTTTGGCGCCTCTTTGCCCTCTCAGGGGCGCGCCCTCACACTTGGGTCTTAGCTGACAAAAAATTGTTCATCATGTTTTCTAGTTTTTTCTCCAGGCGCGCTTCTAAACTTCTAAATAAGTCCTCCGCCGACTCAGCGGCTTTATGGACAGCAGGCGAGCTGCTTCCTGCCCTTTCATTGTCCGACTCCAAAACATCGTTGGCTTTATTATCCGTGCTCATCATTAACGACTGATGACAGTAAAAAGCAATAAGAATGGGTTACTCATGTGTCTTTTCAGCAACAAGATGCACACCACATAAATTCCACTTACAGAAATACATACAATCCACTCGAACACACGCACTTCATCCACTGTCGTCCAACTGTGTAAAGAAGGTTAAGTATGGTAGCAGCGAAACTCTGGCACCACCGACCTAGACAAGCGTCAGTGTCCAACTGACCTGGATAGCATCGCGCGCCAATACTCATGTCACGTCTCACGTGACTTCGCCTGACCAAAGCAATAGGCGAATAATAATTACATTTCAGTTCATATCTGCTGTTTTTTTCTCCTCAGCACAGTTTATCGTCCAAAATGAAATAAAAGAATAAGAATTTGAAATGCTGTCATTAGTTTGTGTGCCCAGTTTCGATATATAAGCAGAATGAAATCCTTCACAACTTAGAATGTTGAAGATAACAGTTTTGGTCATGATGCAGTGACATTTCCAATCACATGCACATGTTCTATAAATCTGTATATACTTTCTCTTATAAGTGATAATTGGGTCATCATCATCATCATCATCAGGTGCCTTGCCGCATGGCGTTGGCAATTATGGACTTCCATCTGTCTCTCTGTCTCTTGTTGCCTCAAACATCTCTTCCACCCTCCCTGTCTTCAGCCACTCTGCAAGTCCGTCTAGTATCTTCTCCCTGGGTCTATCCAGTGCTCTCCTTCCCTCCAGCTTTCCCATTGTGACCAGGTGTTCCAATTCCCCTTTTGGGGGCATATATTAAATGCATTTTTGGCTCTAAGGAAATGTGCACATGATGTGCAGAAGCAGTATTGGATCATTTAGGCACGTTTTTAAATATATTATTAGTGTCCTTAGTTATGTTTACTTTGGTAGTCAGGTATGTTGTTTTCAGTACCCTGGTGATAGATTGAATGGAATGGTCAAATCCAGGGGCATATCCTTAGACTATGTGCATGGGTGTTTTGATAGGTGTACTTCATTTTCTTTTCCAGATGTTTTTTTTTTCCTGAAGAGGTATTGTGTATATCTTTAACCTTTAGCACACTTCATTTTTCCAGGATTCTTTTCTCTGTCCCTGCATTCTTTCTCTGGGAGCAAAAACTTGAGCACCTACTCGTTTAGAATTGTTATAACTTTGCTTGTATTGTATGCAGAGACTTGATTTTTTTGTATACTAATAAAGTAATGGATGAGGAATGTTTTCATATAATGCATTATGTTCTGCTTGCATGTTTTGACATTGAAAAAAATAAATACAAGAAGTTTCGGTGAAATCAGTCAGCCATGAATGTTCATACCCACTTGGAACATCGCCGTCACTGTCAGTGTCACTTTCACTTCAAACACTATCATTGTCACCAACATCATCTACCATCACTTCGCCGTCAATTTTAGCTTGTGTGAAGCCTTCAAACTCATTTTCTTCAGAGTCCGAATCGTAGAAGAGTTCGTACAACCATTTTTCCATCAGCCTCCGCCATTTTGGTGTTGACAAAATCCCCAAAATCGATGTTCACACTTCAAAAATTCATTACCACTTGTTGAATCGAAGGAAATGCAAATGGCGGATGGAAGAGCAGAGTTTAGCCTCATTTTGAATCGAAAGTCACAGTGTTCTATTATTAGTAACAGAT
The DNA here is from genome assembly GCA_030674185.1 of Monoplex corrugatus. Taxonomy (NCBI): domain Eukaryota; kingdom Metazoa; phylum Mollusca; class Gastropoda; order Littorinimorpha; family Ranellidae; genus Monoplex; species Monoplex corrugatus. The sequence goes on from JAPXFY010000033.1 coordinate 13,843,229, forward strand.
ATAATGTTTATGAACCGGTAATTTTGAACACCCTTCGCTAGGTGACACAGTGCGCCTGCAGATGCAGGGGAAATAATCCGTACGGCGCCACAGTGCGCCTACAGCGTGCTAAAGGTTAAATAGTTATAGCTGAATATGGCTCAGTGCAGTCGGCTGGACTTATACCCTTTCACTAGCAGTGCTCGATGAGAAAAATCCCAAAATTTGGGTTCACTCTTTTAAAAATTCATATGAATTAATTATGACCATTCATTAGCATATGTATATACATTCTGATAGATAATTGAATGTTGTGTATTTCTGAGCCAATCAAGATGAAACAAAGGAGAGCAATTCTTCCTGAGGGGCAGATAATCCATGATATTCCTTGTGTGTATACATGTATTCATTGTTCAAATGTTTATGGCATTAATGTATTGACATGTTTATGCTGTATTTATGTGTTAGTGTATGTATCTGACTGTATTTTTGCTGCATTGATGTATTAATTTGGCAGTGTGTCTGCTGTTTGTAAAATGCAACGAGAATTCTTGGACATGGCTTGTTTGCTCCATGTAAATGATATTGTGATTGTTATTTACTAGGCTTAACCCTTTCAGTGCCAAAGTGTAAATAAAAAGGTCAGTTGCCTGTGCCACGGAGTTTTAAACGTCTTGACTTAAAATATAAAAAAAAATTCATATCTCTTCATCCAGCCCAGGAAACCCTACAACACTATATATTTTCTTGTTCAGTATACTTTACAACACACCAGGAGCAGCAGTACTTTCGTTTTTATGATCGCCAGTGCTAGTAATGTCACTCCGACTCTTATCTGGGTCAAGTCTGACTTCGGACATCAACATTGAAATATCGCCTGCATGCGCCAAATCATCGTCATTTTCACTCTTATCGAGTGAATCAACAGACTGCAAATCAGAATCAGCTCCACAAGTAATGATTTCTGCAACTTCTTTTGCATATAAGTTGTTTATTGGGCCTGATCGACGCTCAGTGTTGAAGCGAGTTCGTCCACCATTGTTTGCAGTTGCTGAATAGTAATCAGCTGTATGGGGTCACCTTTTCGATGCATGGGCAGAAAAGACAGTAAAACGTCACACATACATAATTAGCATGTATTTATAGAGGGAATCCTGAAGTTTCCAGTGATATCTCACACATCATTGAAAGTGTTGGGGTTTTTCCGGCTAAAAATAGGAAAGGTCGCTGACCGAATAAACGGTCAGTGGCACTGGAGGTGTATGTTTCTTCTGACCGAATATTCGGTCAGAAGCAGTGATCAGGTTAAACTTCGTCTTTTGTGAACAAAGAGAGAGCCAGATATGTGTTGGTAATGATGATGATGAATGAGATGATGATGATAATGATGATGTCAGCAGTAATAACAGCAGTGATTATGTTGCAGCTGGATGTCACAGAAAAATGTATAATAACGATGATAATGACAATAATAACAGCAGTGATTATGTTGCAGCTGGATGTCACAGAAAAATGTATAATAACGATGATAATGACAATAATAACAGCAGTGATTATGTTGCAGCTGGATGTCACAGAAAAATGTATAATAACGATGATAATGACAATAATAACAGCAGTGATTATGTTGCAACTGTGAGTGAAAAATGTGTAATAACAATGATAATAACAATTATATCATCAGTGATTATTTCCAACTAGATGTCACAGAAAAATGTATGATAATGACGATGTCAGTTATAATGACAATGATAACAGCAGTGATTATGTTCCAACTGGATGTCACAGAAAACTGTATCATAACAATGATGTCATCTACAATAACAGCGATATTATGTTCCAACTGGATGTCATAGAAAAATGTATAATGATGATAATGTCAGCTATAATGACAATAATAACAGCAGTGATTATGTTCCAACTGGATGTCATAGAAAAATGTATAATGATGATAATGTCAGCTATAATGACAATAATAACAGCAGTGATTATGTTCCAATTGGATGTCACAAAAAAATTATAATAACAATGATGTCAGTTATAATGACAGTAATAATAGCAATGATTATGTTCCAACTGGATGTCACAGAAAACTGTATTGTTACAATGATGTCAGCTATAATGACAATAATAACAGCAGTAATTATATTCCAACTGTATGTCACAGAAAAACATATAGTAATAATGATGTCAGCTATAATGACAATAATAACAGCAGTAATTATATTCCAACTGTATGTCACAGAAAAACATATAGTAATAATGATGTCAGCTATAATGACAATAATAACAGCAGTAATTATATTCCAACTGGATGTCACAGAAAAACATATAGTAATAATGATGTCAGCTATAATGACAATAATAACAGCAGTAATTATATTCCAACTGTATGTCACAGAAAAACATATAGTAATAATGATGTCAGCTATAATGACAATAATAACAGCAGTAATTATATCCAACTGGATGTCACAGAAAAACATATAGTAATAATGATGTCAGCTATAATGACAATAATAACAGCAGTAATTATATTCCAACTGGATGTCACAGAAAAACATATAGTAATAATGATGTCAGCTATAATGACAATAATAACAGCAGTAATTATATTCCAACTGTATGTCACAGAAAAACATATAGTAATAATGATGTCAGCTATAATGACAATAATAACAGCAGTAATTATATTCCAACTGGATGTCACAGAAAAACATATAGTAATAATGATGTCAGTTATAATGACAATAATAACAGCAGTAATTATGTTCCAACTGGATGTTACAGAAAAATTCTGCAAGGACCAGAGGGTGCGACTCAAAAGCAGATTCGACAATTTCCAGATCAGTTTCCGCACCGATCAGTCGGATGAATATGATGGCTTCATTCTCAAAGTGGTGGAGACCCCGAAAGGTTGGTACTTGTAATTAAATATTGAACAATTTTTGTTTGCAAAGACATCAAAATAAGAATGGGTATGGCAAAGCAAAAAATGGTCCAACTTGACATCTGGAAAGACAGAGGCATACCAAATGGCCTGAAACCAAAACAAGTTGACTGCCTGCGTTCAAACAAACAGGACCCAGAAAAAACATGAAAAAAACATTCAGAATGTGTATTTAATACAGCCAGACGAGACAGGCGCAAATTTTCTGCCATCTGGCCTTTGTCATTGTAGTCTTTTTAGTCATTTTTTCTCAACGGATGATGCAGCAGGGAAGTTTCTGTCTTTTTCTCCTAATTTTTGTATTTGGTGTTTGTTCGTTTGTGTTCTTACGGCTACGCTTGACAAAGGCCATTGGCCAAAAAGTTGCGCCTGTCTTGGAAGGTTGTATGAAATGTGTGTTCTGATTTTTTTTTTCGTGTTTTTTCTGGTTCAAGATATCAGATCTTAAGTCCATGGCTCTGCCAACCAGCCTGTGTGATTATGAAAACATGATGGAGCTGGATTGAGCATGTCATCTAAAGAAGACGGAATAACATCACCTGGATCCCAGAAAAAAAGATGTAAGTGAGAAAGACCCAAGAACAGTGGGTAGTGAACAGTACGAGACCTTATGGCCCAGAAACACACTGAGGTACCATACAGAGACAGGAGCGGAGAACCTAGTGCTGCTTTATAAACCAGTTGTGGCGTAATGGGCAGAAAGTAAATGAATTAACCCTTTGACTCCTGAACCCTGTCCACCAGCATCCTGCATTATCAGCCATGCTAGCAAAGCAAAAACTTAACCCTTTAGCTCTCTCACCCTATCCACCAGCTTCCGCATATCTCATTTTCCCAGACCCAAAAATGCATTTAATACATGTACCCAATTATCAGTCCCAAGAGAAACTATATGACTTTATTGAACACGTACAGGTAAATGGACCAGCAAGACAAGAAGCTGGTGGATAGGGTGAGAGAGTCAAAGGGTTAAGTTTTTGTAGTTGGTGGATAGGGTGCGGGAGTCAAAGGGTTTAAACAGAGTTCTTCTAGACAGTCTGCGTTATTGGGAATTAATCTCATTAAAAAAACAAAAATAAAAAACAAAACAAGAAAAACAATAAAACCCTCACTAATTCACTGAGAAAAATCATGTTGAACAGACATGGAGTTTGTTCACGAGGGATTTATCACATATGGAGAATTCCTTAACCCTCTCACTCCTGCACTCTATCCACAGGCTGCAAATCTTAACCCTTTCACTCCCTCACCCTATCCACAATCTTCCTGCAGGAAGCTGGTGGGTAGGGTGATGGAGTGAAAGCGTTAAGTTTTTGCTTTGCTGTCATGGCTGACAATGCAGGATGCTGGTGGATAAGGTGAGGGAATCAAAGGGTTATGATCTCCATCCAGTCTGCCTGTAGATATTGAGCAAACTCCTGTAACCTATAGACACAAAACCCTTTGTGCTGGCAACGTCTGAAATGGAGACGGGTGGGAGGCTGGTAGGGGAGAATAGGATGCATGAAACACTAAACTGGCATCACCTGAATGGCTAGAATATTAAGATGGGCAGTGAGCAAGCCATTTCATCAGATGGCAGATGCACATCAGAAATAGCCGGCAGAATCGGCCAAGCCGAAACATCGTTCAAGAAGATGAAAAGCATTCTTACCAACAAATGCCTATCAATTAACATCAGGAAGAGAGTTCTTGAATGTTATATAGAACCAGTACTGTTGTACAGATGTGAGGCGTGGACAGTCAACAAGCAAAGCCAGAACAAGATTGAGGCAGCCAAGATGTGGTTTCTAAGAAGAATGTTGAGAGTTCCATGGACAGCAAAGAAAACAAACGAGACAGTCTTGATGGAGACAGACACAAGTAGATCATTCATAAGGAAGATTAGGAAAAGAAAGGCAACATTTATAGGCCATTTTATGAGGAAGGGGATTTGGAGCACCTGGTCACAACGGGAAAGCTGGAGGGAAAGAGAGCACCAGGTAGACCGAGGGAGAAAATGCTAGACGTACTTGCAGAGTGGCTGAAGATGAGGAGGGTGGAAGAGATGCTTGAGGCAACAAGAGATAGAGACAGATGGAAGTCCATGATCGCCAACACCATGCGGCAGGCACCTGATGATGATGATGATAATGAGTGAGCAAGCCAGTTTTTGTATTGCCGGCTGGGTTTGAACTTGGGGCGCCAAATCTTGAGAGCATGGAACAAGTGCGGTGCATTTAACGTGAACTGACATGCACAAAGTTGTGATGGATGTTACACTTTTGTAGTAATAATGAAGAAACTGGTGAGGGTGATATGTCTGCTGTGTGTATGTGTGTGTGTGTGTGTATGTGTGTGTGTGTGTGTGTGTTTGTATGTGTGTGTGTGTGTGTGTGTGTATGTGTGTGTGTGTTGTGTGTGTTGTGTGTGTGTGTGTGTGTGTGTGTGTGTTTCGTTCTTTGGTTTAATGTCTTTTCACTATGAGTGGTCTTAGACAAATGTGTGTGTGTTGTGTTTGTATTCGTGTTTGTATGTGTATGTGTTTGTGTGTGTGTGTGTTTGTGTGCGCGTGTGTTTGTGTATGTGTGTGTGTGCATGCGGGCATGCATATGTTTATGTGTGTATGTGTGTCAGCATGCAGATTCATAGTGTATGTGTGTGAATATTTGCTGAATTGTTATTCTTGTGCTCTGTGTAGTTGTTGTGTGTATGTGTGTGTGTGTTGTGTGTGTGTGTGTGTGTGTGTGTGTGTGTGTGTGTATGGTGTTAGTGTTGTTTTTTTATTCATGTATGTTTGTATTTGTAAGCACATTCATTGTTCATATTTGTGTGTGTGTTGTGTGTATGTGTGTGTGTGTGTGCATGCATGCGTGCATGTGTGAGTGTACATGTGTGTGTGTGTATGTTTATTTGTTTGTGTGTGTGCGTTTTCCATTTTCCCTATGGCCTTGACAGCATTAGTAGATTTTTTTAAAAAAAGGCTAAAGGTTGTCCAGCAGCCCTGAGTTAGTAGGGGAGTGAAGTGGTAGTGACATCAGTGTTTTTCATGGCTGCATTATGAGAGCAATGCCCATCTCCTCTCCCTTTAAGTTGTACTGTCCTTAACCTCGAACAGGGTCAGGCACCCATTCACAGCTGGGTGGACTGAAGGCCATATGCGCAAAACTTTTTCTCCAGACCAGTCGTGATGTTGCAGTGGTTAGTGCAGAGGACCTCTGGCTGGATGGTTGAGGGTTCGAATCCCCATCAGTCCTCTCAAAATCATTATGGAATATTCAGCTTCAGTTGGCTCCTACCCAGCGTTGGGTGTGTTATGGGCTTATTGGTAAGACTGGGACCACACAGCAGGATCTCACCAGCTTCATGGACGCGCCATTGAGGGTGTTGTTTAACTCACTTGGTACAGAGAGTTTTCCCCCTTGCGTTTCCCCTGGTACGGCCCATTTTGAAGGGTTAGGAAAAAAATCACAAAAAATACAAAACATAAAGAATCAAAATGAAACTTTCAGATCTGAATGTTTACATGCTGGGTTAGTTCATGCCAAAATATTGAAGTTCTTCCTTGAATATTTCTTCGTCATGTGCCATGTTGAAAATACCCCAAATTTTTTGGTCAGGATCACTGTACAGTCACACACTCTGATCAGCTCCATGAACACACAGTCAAAGGTGAGAAGGTCGGGAGAAGTGCTCATTCTGCTTGCCACTCAGTTCTCTTATGCCTTCTGTTATGACAATGGAATTTAGTAAGTCTTCTGTCACAAACTGATTCAAGAAATCAAAGGGGGCGTGGCACCGAACTGGGACATGCAGGCCACACGAGCCAGAGAACAGAGTCAAAGTGGGAGAAAAACTAAAATCTTCGTGCCAGTCATGCATAGGAAAGTGAATGAAACCTCCATCAGACATGTGACTCACTGTGCTTGACCTGCTGACCACTCGCCTCTCGTGACGTGTACGCCCACCACCCTCTCCCACTTCACTGTCGTCTGAAACTGAGTCACTGTCAGTTCCTCCTTGCTGGCAGCTTCCATCACTTGATACACTTTCACCATTATCTTCATCATACTCTCGATGTCCAGTCCTTCAATCTGAAGCACTTCAATCACTTCAGCAGCAGTAAAACGCCGCTGTCGCGATCTACTTTGTTCGAAAACTTGTACTCGCCTTCGACGCCATTTTCGACACGAATGCAGATTAGCCATTCGTGTAGGTTGCCGAAGTCAATCATTTCCCGATGAGTGTATGGATACGGAATCTCACGAAGTAACTTTCCCTTTGACCCTTGACATGTTTGCAGTGACCAGTGTGGCTTGGTAGGCGTGCAGGATCTAAAGGGGAGCGTCGAAAAATCTTTAATTATCAAAACCGCTATAGCGTTCCGTCGTACGGAACCGTGCCTTTCATCACGACCGCTATAGCGTTCCGTCGTACCGAGTGAGTTAAATCTCCTCATCAACAGTGCAGTTGTCTGTATCTCTCAGGCCTGGTCGATGCAAGGATATATTATGATAGTAAGCATAAAGTACAGCCCTGTCATGCAGTGTCAGTTCTACATGGAACTCTATAGCATCATGATTATCATCCCCATCATCATCATCATAGCATTGTGAAATTGTGCCAGCTTCTGTGGCCATTAATGTGGTGTAGAGCATGGGACAAAACCCCCAAAAAACGGGGGAATGGGGGGGGGGGTGGTGTGAGCACAAATAAAACTGCTTAAGTGTGATGATCCTCAAACAAAATTAATTTCTCCAGTGTGATTTGTATCTGTGTTACATGTTGCATGTTGCTTTCTAAACGTTGCAAATGTTGCATGTTGCACGGCAAATACTATGATGTTGTATGTTTCATTACAAATGTTGCCATTTTGCTGATGCTGCATATTGTGTAACAAGTGTTGCATATGTTGCATTAGAATTGTTTCCATTTTGCAAGAAATGTGATGTGCAGAGGCAATTTTAGGTAAACCAGGCCCGATTTTATATGTGTTTTATGCCCCTTAGTTATGTTTACATTTGTATTCGGGTATGCTTTTTTTTTTAATCTCCTGGTGATAAATTGGACGGAGTGGTCAACACCAGGGGCATATCTTAGATTGTGTGTGCAAATGCTTTGATATGTGTACTTAATTTTCTTAGGATTATGTGGGTGAATGGGTTGATAAGTGTGCTTTCTTTTCCGCATTTTTTTTTTTTTTTGGGGGGGGGTGATTTTCTTCTTTGAGGTATGGTGTACTTTTTGAGGTGGTTATAGCCCTGATATGGCTGTGCACAGTCAGCTGGGCTTTAAGCAACAGTAACAAGTGCATATTGCGTCACAAGGGTTGCAGTGTTGTGGACATTTCATGTTGCATGGCAGGTGTTGTATGTTGCTTGTTGCATGACAAGTGTTGCAGATGTGTGTTGCATTACAAGTGTTGCAGATGTTGGGTAACAAGTATTGCAGTATTCCATGTTGGTGTCAAGGTATTCCAGAATAACATATCATGTAACAGATGTTGCAAAGTTGATTGTTGCATGAGAGGTTTTGCAGACTTTGCGTGTATTGTGACAAGTGATGCAGACGTCACGTCATGAATGTTGTGGATGTTGAATGTGACCCGACAGATGTTGTAGATGTTAGATGTTGCTTAATGAGAGTTTTAGATGTTACATGACAAATGTTGTAGATATTGTGTGTTGCACGACATGTGTTGCAAACCTCGCATGTTGCATGATAGCATGTTACAGACCTTGCATGTTGTGCGATAGCATGTTGCAGACGTTGCATATTGTGTGACAAAGTGTTGCAGACTTAACATATTGTGTGACAAAGTGTTGCAGACCTAACATATTGTGTGACAAAGTGTTGCAGACCTAACATGTTGTGTGACAAAGTGTTGCAGACCTAACATGTTGTGTGACAAAGTGTTGCAGACCTAACATGTTGTGTGACAAAGTGTTGCAGACCTAACATGTTGTGTGACAAAGTGTTGCAGACCTAACATGTTGTGTGACAAAGTGTTGCAGACCTAACATGTTGTGTGACAAAGTGTTGCAGACCTAACATATTGTGTGACAAAGTGTTGCAGACCTAACATGTTGTGTGACAAAGTGTTGCAGACCTAACATGTTGTGTGACAAAGTGTTGCAGATCTAACATGTTGTGTGACAAAGTGTTGCAGACCTAACATGTTGTGTGCCAGTGTTGCAGATCTAACATGTTGTGTAACAAAGTGTTGCAGACCTAATATGTTGTGTGATAAAGTGTTGCAGACCTAACATGTTGTGTGACAAAGTGTTGCAGACCTAATATGTTGTGTGACAAAGTGTTGCAGACCTAATATGTTGTGTGACAAAGTGTTGCAGACCTAACATGTTGTGTGACAAAGTGTTGCAGACCTAACGTGTGACAAAGTGTTGCAGATCTAACATGTTGTTTGACAAAGTGTTGCAGACCTAACATGTTGCGTGACAAAATGTTGCAGACCTAACATGTTGTGTGACAAAGTTTGCAGACCTAACATGTGTGACAAAGTGTTGCAGGCCTAACATGTGTGACAAAGTGTTGCAGACTTAACATGTTGTGTGACAAAGTGTTGCAGGCCTAACATGTTGTGTGACAAAGTGTTGCAGACCTAACATGTTGTGTGACAAAGTGTTGCAACCTAACATGTTGTGTGACAAAGTGTTGCAGACCTAACATGTTGTGTGACAAAGTGTTGCAGGCCTAACATGTTGTGTGACAAAGTGTTGCAGACCTAACATGTGTGACAAAGTGTTGCAGACCTAACATGTTGTGTGACAAAGTGTTGCAGACCTAACATATTGTGTGACAAAGTGTTGTAGACCTAACATATTGTGTGACAAAGTGTTGCAGACCTAACATGTTGCGTGACAAAGTGTTGCAGACCTAACATGTTGCGTGACAAAGTGTTGCAGACCTAACATGTTGTGTGACAAAGTGTTGCAGACCTAACATGTTGCGTGACAAAGTGTTGCAGACCTAACACGTGTGACAAAGTGTTGCAGACCTAACATGTTTTGTGACAAAGTGTTGTAGACCTAACACGTGTGACAAAGTGTTGCAGACCTAACATGTTGTGTGACAAAGTGTTGTAGACCTAACACGTGTGACAAAGTGTTGTAGACCTAACATTTTGTGTGACACTGTGTTGTAGACCTAACACGTGTGACAAAGTGTTGCAGACCTAACATGTTGTGTGACAAAGTGTTGCAGACCTAACATGTGTGACAAAGTGTTGCAGACCTAACATTTTGTGTGACAATGTGTTGTAGACCTAACATGTTGCGTGACAATATGTTGCATACCGCGCATGTTGCGTGACAAAGTGTTGTAGACCCTCGCATGTTGTGTGACAAGTGTTGCAAATCTCGCATGTTGTGCGATAAGTGTTGCAGACCTAAGATGTTGCGTGACAAAGTGTTGCAGATCGCTCATGTTGCGTGACAAAGTTGCAAACCTCGCATGTGGAGTGACAAAGTATTGCAGACCTAATGTGTGGCGTGACAGTGTTTTGCAGACCTCGCATGTTGCATGACAAAGCATAGTAGACTTCGCATGTTGCATGAAAATGTTGCATACCTGCATGTTGCGTGACAAAAGTGTTGCATGGCATGTTGCAGATGATGAGAATTGTGGGCGGGTTGTGGTGGCAGGCACCTCTCCTATTTCTCTTCGACTGCCAGAGGTTCAGATTGGGTTGGTATCTTTTAATCTCCCATTCGAAAAATTAAAAAAGTCAAAAAAAGATTGTTTAATGATTAGTGTTTCATAGGTTTCTCTCTCCATCCCCCTTCCCCACCCATCTTACTGTTTCTGTCATTCTGGTGGTTTCAGCTTAATGTTTCATAGGTTTCTCTCTCCCCCTCCCCCCTCCCCCCTCCTCCATTTCAAGATCCTGCCTGTGCAAAAGATTTTGCATAGGCTCAGGGAGTCTGCCAGTCATTGCTGGCAGATTTGGGTGGAGCACATATGGAATTTTCCTAGTGCAGTGAATCCTGTGTGAACAAACTCCAGAGAACTCCCAAACTCCTCATAAAATGTGAGCAAAGAATACAATGTGTGCATGTATCAGGATATGAATGTGTAGTCATGATCATCATCATGTGCCCTGTTGCATGGTGTTGGCGATCATGGCCCTCATTATGAATCTGTCCCTTGTCGCTGCAAGTACATCTCCCACCCTCTCTGTCCTCAGCCACCCTGCAAATCCATCCAATATTTTCTCCTGTTGTGATTAGGTGCTCTAATTTCTCCTGCCTCTTAAAATGGCGTGCGTCCGTGTTTGTGTGTGTGTGTGTGTGTGTGTGTGTGTGTGTGTGTGTGTGTGTGTGTGTGTGTGTGTGTGTATGTATGTGTGTGTGTGTGTGTGTGTGTGTGTGTGTGTGTGTGTGTGTGTGTGTGTGTGTGTGTGTGTGTGTGTGTGTGTGTGTGTGTGTGTGTGTGTGTGTGAGAAAGAGAGAGAGAGAGATATCGGATTTTATTCAGTTCAGTGTTGAGTCAGGACCTACTTCAGGTGATATGGCCAACATGGATCCCAGGGAAGTGAGGGAAGGAGGATTTTTTATTTATTTATTTTTTTGTTTTTTGTAGGCTCATTGGACGTTTTCCCTTTGTGCTCAACTTTTTTGTCTCATTTTCTATACTACCTTAATGGCCACAGAAGCTGGCACAGTTGTTGCAATGCTATGATAATGATGATGACAGTGAGGATGCACCACCCTTAATGACGCTTCCATGAAGTGGACAAGACTTGACGGTATGGTCTCAAAATCGTCCCAAAAATGAGCCCATAGCACATTCAAGTTTGGGTAGAGCCAGTTGGAGCCAAAAAATCCGATGGGGATTCAAACCCACAACCTTCCAGCCTGTGGTTCACTGCGCTAACCACTACACCACAGCAGGAAGGTTTATCTAATCCAGCACTGCCGACTCCAGAAGAGCTGCCATGTCAAAATGGGCAGTATGAAGGCCAGATTAACCCTTTGACTCCTGCTCCCTGTCTACCAGTATCCTGCATTTCAGCCATGTGGGCCAAGCAAAAACTTAACCTTTTGACCCTGTCACCCTGTCCACTAGATTCCTGCATGAAGCTGGTGGATAGGGTGAGGGACTCAGAGGGTTAAGCTCTTGCAGTTGGTAGATATGGTATGGGAGTCGAAGAGATACTGTAGCAGACCTCAGGTTTGAACTCACAACCATTGACATGTGAATCCAATGATCAACCAGTGGAGCAACTGAGGCCACCACATACCATACACAAATGAGAAGAGAGAGAGAGAGAGGGAGGGAGGGAGAGAAGGAGGGAGAGAGAGAGAGAGAGAGGGAGGGAGGGAGGGGAGAGAGAGAGAGAGTTCAGACTTCACAACTGTATTCTCATGGATGGTCGCACAAGGTCCCATTGGACTTGCCTTACAGCTAGGCCTTGCTGTTCTGGAGAGAGAGAGAAAAAGAGAGAATGAGAGAGAGTGTGTGAGAGAGAGAGAAAAAGAGAATGAGAGAGAGAGTGTGAGAGAGAGAGAGAGAGAGACAAATGGATGTTCTCCATCACACGGCACGTGTGATGTTAGTGCATATGGAATTAATTCCGAGCACGGAGATGTCATCTTGAGAAACTGAAACTGAAACCTACAATGAGTCCTTGCAACTCTATGTATATTGCTGAGAGGGAGAGAAAGAGAGAGAGAGGGAGGGAAAGAGAGAGAGAGAGAGAGAAGAGCAAATTTTATTGCTAAGAATATTTATTTTGGCTTTTTTTCTTTCTGTGTCTTCTTTCTGTCTGTCGTATCTGGCTTCTTCTTTCTTTCTTTTCTTCTTCTTCTTCTCTTTCTTTCTTTCTTTCTTCTCTCTTTCTTTCTCTCTTTCTCATGTCTCTTTCTCTCTCTCTCTCTCTGTGTCTCTGTTCTCTCGTCTGTGTCGTCGCTTTGTTCTGTTCTCTCTCTCTCTGTCTCTGTTTCTCTCTGTCTGTTCTGTCTCTCTGTTGCTGTCTCTCTCTCTCTCTGTTTCTCTCTGTCTGTGTCTGTCGCTCTCTGTTGCTGTCTCTCTCTCTCTGTCTCTGTTTCTTCTGTCTGTGTCTGTCGCTCTCTGTTGCTGTCTCTCTCTCTCTGTCTCTGTTTCTCGCTGTCTGTGTCTGTTGCTCTCTGTTGCTGTCTCTCTCTCTCTGTCTCTGTTTCTCTCTGTCTGTGTCTGTTGCTCTCTGTTGCTGTCTCTCTCTCTCTGTCTCTGTTTCTCGCTGTCTGTGTCTGTTGCTCTCTGTTGCTGTCTCTCTCTCTCTGTCTCTGTTTCTCTCTGTCTGTGTCTGTTGCTCTCTGTTGCTGTCTCTCTCTCTCTGTCTCTGTTTCTCTCTGTCTGTGTCTGTTGCTCTCTGTTGCTGTCTCTCTCTCTCTCTGTCTCTGTTTCTCGCTGTCTGTGTCTGTTGCTCTCTGTCTCTGTGTCTCTTTCTCTGTTGTGTCTTTTTCTGTCTCTGTCTTCTGAAGTGTTGGTTAAAAAAAAAAGTGAATATGAATATGAATTTGAAGTGAGGGAGAGGGGATGGGCGCCACCCTTGTGGTGCTGGCCCTGGGAAAAATTGAAGTCTTCGCCACCTCACTCCCCTATGACCCCAGAGCTCTGGCACTATGTAGGTAGGACCTCAGGACCTGGCCATCTCATGGGTTTATGTGTAGGCTTAAGGCTTGCATCATGATCATTCTGGATCTTCTCTGTCACATGTGGCACCTGTGATAGTGCATATGGAATTCATTCTGAGCGCGGAGACGTCATCTTGAGAAACTGAAACTGAAACTTTCAGTGAGTCCTTGCAACTCTATATATATATTGCTGAGAGAGAGAGAGAGAGAGAGAGAGAGAGAGCACATTTTATTGCCAAGAGTATTTTGACTTTTTTCCTATGTCGTCTGTCTGTCTGTCTGTTTTTCTTTCTTTCTTTCTTTCTTTTTTTCTTTCTGTCTTTCATTTTCTGTGTCCTCTCTCTGTCTCTCTCTGTGTTTCTGTCTAGTTTCTGTCTCTGTCTCACTGTCTCTCTCTGTGTTTCTGTCTCTGTCTCACTGTCTCTCTCTGTGTTTCTGTCTCTGTCTCTCTCTGTGTTTCTATCTCTGTCTGTCTCTCAGTCTTTCTTCATCTGTCTCTTCTTCTTCTTCTTTTTTTTTTTTCTTGTTCTCGGTATGAAACCAATGTTGGTGATGATGACAGATGTTGTTTTCATGTGTTGGTCACAGCCCGGTCATCTCGGTGAACTGTTGGTGGCGAGTGGACTCTGGTGCGCTGAATAAAGTCGTGCTGCTGGAGAACAGTCGATTCTACACCTCTGCATCCTGTGACCAGCTCGAACTCAGAATTTATGATGGTAGGCTGCTTTTTCTTTTCTTTTCTTTTCTTTCTTTTCCTCTCTCTACACTTCTGTTTCCTGTTGATGAGTATGTGTATTGGTGCATGAGAAGAAGTCACTTCACACCTCTGAGTATACAGTTTATTCAGATCACCTGTGGGGATGCCAGGGGTCTTTCAGTGTAAATAGTATCCTCACATTCTGGAAATTCTGTGCTAGAAATTTCCTCTTTTCTGTCACTCTCTTTGTTTCTGCCTTGTTTCTTTGCTTTCTGTCATTTCTTCCTGTCGTTTTCTGCCTTGCTGGTCCATTCACCTGTTTGTGTTCAATAAAGTCTTACATACTTTCTCTAAGGATTGATAATTGAGAGCATGTTTGGCTCTGGGGATATGCGGAAGCTATTTTAGGTAGTTTAGGCCCATTTTTATATACATTTTAGTGTCCGTGTAGTTGTTTAAATTTGTACTCAGGTATGTTTTTTAAATCCCCTGTGTGATAAATTGGACGGCATCTGCTTAAATTATGTGCATGAATGCATTGATATGTGTACTATATTTTGTTTTCCTTTTTTCTCTGTTGAAGTATTGTGTATGTTTTGAAATTGTTATCGCCCTGATATGGCTCTATGCAGTCAGCTGGGCTTTAAACAAAAATAAATATAACAACAATAACAAGAAGAATTCACACCTCTGAGTACACATTTGTATTCAGAGGTGGGAATTCTCGGATCTGCAGGTTTCTGTGGCAGAAAGAATCAGTTTCTTTGAGTTCTCATCTCCCCCCAAAATAATATGGTTGTTTTCTGTTGAACAGGACCCAACCCTACTAGCAGCAATCGTATCCTTTCCAGCTGTGCGCCAGTGGAGATGTTCCGAACAATTCGCAGTTCCTCTCGATTTCTGTATATTGATGTTGAAATTCATGTTGCCGGCTACATTAACACCAAGATTGATGTTGCTTTTACCGTAACTTCACACAAACGAGGTAAGCTGACTGTGTGTGTGTGTGTGTGTGGGTGGGTGTTTGTGTGTGTTGTGTGTGTGAGAGTGCTTGTGTACGTGAGTGTTTGTGTGTGTGTATGTATGTATGTTTGTGTATGTAGGTATGTTTGTGTGTGTGTGTGTGTGCATGTTTGTGTGTATGTGTGTGTGTTCTGGTTTTATGTTTTTTTTCCTCCTTTTTTTTTTTCAGTTTTTTTTCTTCTTCACTTTTGGCACTTTTGGTAATGTGTTTGTTTTGTTGCGTGTATGTATTATCAGTGTGTGCGGTGGTATGTGTGTTTGTGTGTGTGTGTGTGTGTGTATGTGCGGTGGGGGTGGTGTGTTTGTGTGTGTGTGTGTGTGCGGTGGGGTGTGTGTGTGTTTGTGTGTGTGTGTGTGTGTGTGAGCGTGCATGTGTGTGTTTGTGTGTGAGTGTGTGTGTGTGTGTGTGCACACATGCTTGCGTGTATGTGTGTGCGTGCGTGCATGTGCGCATGTGTGTGTGTTATGTGTTAGTGAGCTTCGGTGTTTTCATGTAATTTTTTGTTGGTTTTGTATATGTGTGTGAGTGAGTAATGTTTAAAGGATTATCTGTGTATATTAAGATTTGGATTGTTTCAAACTTTGACAGTTTTGCTTAATTGGGTTTGTTTAAAAACTTTTATCTTTTTTCACAGTTGTTACATTTTCATCATAGCCTCCTTTGGGAATGCCGGGGGTTCTTTCAGTATAAATAGTATCCCCACCTTCTGGAAATTCTGTGCTTGAAATTTCCTCTTTTCTGTCACTCTCTTTGTTTCTTCCTTCCTCCTTTGCTTTCAGTCATTTCTTCCTATCATTTTCTGCCTTGCTGGTCCATTCACCTGTATGTTTTCCATAAAGTCTTAGTACTTTCTCTTAGGAGTGATAATTGGGTACACGTGTTAAGTGCATTTCTGGCTCTAGGGAAATGAGATATGCGGAAGCAATTTTTGGTAATTTTTATATCTGTTTTAGTGTCCTTAATTATGTTTCAGTTTGTATTCAGAATTTTTTTTTAAATCCCCTGTGCAATAAATTGGATGGAATGGTCATCGTCAGGGGCATCTCATTAGATTATATGCGTGAATGCATTGATATGTGTACTTAATTTTCTTTTCCTTTTTTTCCTATTGTACTGTGTATGCTTTGATCTAGTTATAGCCCTGATATGGCTCTACACAGTCAGTTGAGATTTAAACAAAAATAACAATAAAAGAAGTGTATCATCTGTTGTTAGAATATCCTAGTGTAGCTGTGTTCCTTTATTTTCTGTCAAATGTAGATGCTGTTCCTCCTGTACTGTATGCGGGATTTGCTGAGTCGCTCATCTGGTTAGATCTGAGTTCCTGGAATGATCGTGGGTAAGTACTCATTAGGGAAGGTGGCTGTTTTGTCTTCTGTGCCACCTTGTTGCTGCTACTCATGGGGATGCTTCTGTGCATGACAATGAAAAAGATTGTAAAAGTGTTGATCACAACAGTCACCTTGACATGTGAAGCGATCGTAACAGTGATAGTGATAATGATGATAAAAGTGATGTTGAACAGTCATAACAGTGATAGTGATAATGATGTCACCTCACTCCCCTACGACCCCAGGGTTATGGAGTTATCTGGGTAGGACCTCAGGACCTGGCCAGCTCGTGGGTTTATGTGCAGGCTTGAGGCTTGTGCCGTGATCATACTGGATCTTCTCCTTCACGTGGCACCTGTGATGTTAGTGCATATAAAATTCATTCCGAGCATGGAGACGCCATCTTGAGAAACTTAATACATGTTCAGCTGTCTGGGTTCTTTTGGCTGCAGGGGCAGGTTGGTAAAACATCAGTGTGAACTTGGGGTTCATATAGTTTCAGTTTCAGTTTCTCAAGATGACGTCTCCTGGCTTGGAATGAATTCCATACACACTAACGTCACAGGTGCCATGTGATGAAGAAGATCCAGAAGGATCAGGGCACAAGCCTTAAACCTGCTCATAAACCCATGAGCTGGCGAGATCCTGAGGTCCTACCTAGGTAGTTCCATAACCCTGGGGTTGTAGGGGAGTGAGGTGACAGAGACCTCAACTTTTCCCAGGGCCAGCATCACAAGTGTGGCGCCCATTCCCTCTCCCGCGATTCAGATTCATATTCATAGTCACTTTTTTTTGGGGGGGGGGGGGGGGGGGGCGTGCTATTGGCTCATTGGGAAGACTGGAACCGCACAATCGAGTCTCATCCACTTCATGGATGCATCATTGAGGGTGTTGCTCAACTCTTCTGACCAGCACCCCAAGTGTCTGTATCTCACGGGCCTGGTTGACGCCATGCCATAATATAATGATAGTAAGCGTAGAGTACAACAACCCTGTCACAGTCTCAATCCTAGATGGAACTCCATAGCATCATGATTATTATCCACATTGACATCATCATCATCGCATAATAAAAACTGTTTCAACTTCTGTAGCCATTTAAGTGGCATAGAAAATGGGACAAAAAAAAAAAAGAAAAAGGTGAGCACAAAGGTAACCTCCCTCAGTTCAATGATCCTTAAAAAAAAAAAGAAAAGAAAAAAAAAAGAAAGTGATGATTTCTGATTTCTGATGAAAAGACTGATGATAATGCTGATCATAATGATGATGGTGATGAAAGTGATGATGATAGTATGAAAACAATCATAATTTTGTGATGACAGGTTACTGTTGAGGGGAAGTGAAGAAGATATTGGTAACTACAGTACGTGTTTACAATTGTCGCTGACTGGATTTCCTACCGACATCTCCCCTTTCAATATCACAGACTATTTTTATGTCTTCAGTGGTACGTATGCTTTTCGTTTATTCACGTATTTATTTATTTATTTGTCACAGTATGTGGGGATATCATGGATATTGTACAAATGATATAAAATGAGTTATTTTTTTAATAAGAAGAGACATTGTTTAACAAAATAAGGAATTACAAAAAAAAGATAGGACAGAATAGATTCTCTTCTGAACGCTGGTGTATCAGGCCACCATATTGAGATAGGGCAGAATAGGTTTACTTATGAACGCTGGTCTGTTAGGCCACCATATTGAGATAGGGCAGAATAGGTTTACTTATGAACGCTGGTGTTATCAGGCCACCATATTGAAATAGGGCAGAATAGGTTTACTTATGAACGCTGGTGTATCAGGCCACCATATTGAAATAGGGCAGAATAGGTTTACTTATGAACGCTGGTGTATCAGGCCACCATATTGAAATAGGGCAGAATAGGTTTACTTATGAACGCTGGTCTGTCAGGCCACCATATTGAGATAGGGCAGAGTAGATTTACTTATGAACGCTGGTGTGTCAGGCCACCATATTGAGATAGGGCAGAGTAG
This sequence comes from Monoplex corrugatus, assembly GCA_030674185.1. Lineage (NCBI taxonomy): Eukaryota > Metazoa > Mollusca > Gastropoda > Littorinimorpha > Ranellidae > Monoplex > Monoplex corrugatus. The sequence continues at coordinate 13,861,824 of JAPXFY010000033.1, forward strand.
ATTTACTTATGAACGCTGGTGTGTCAGGCCACCATATTGAAATAGGGCAGAATAGGTTTACTTATGAATGCTGGTCTGTCAGGCCACCATATTGAGATAGGGCAGAGTAGGTTTACTTATGAACGCTGGTGTATCAGGCCACTGTATTGAGATAGGGCAGAGTAGGTTTACTTATGAACGCTGGTGTGTCAGGCCACCATATTGAGATAGGGCAGAGTAGGTTTACTTATGAACGCTGGTGTGTCAGGCCACTGTATTGAGAGGACAGGATAGGTTTACTTATGAACGCTGGTGTGTCAGGCCACCATATTGAGAGGACAGGATAGGTTTACTTATGAACGCTGGTTTGTCAGGCCACTGTATTGAGATAGGACAGGATAGGTTTACTTATGAACGCTGGTCTGTCAGGCCACCATATTGAGATAGGGCAGAGTAGGTTTACTTATGAACGCTGGTCTGTCAGGCCACCATATTGAGATAGGACAGGATAGGTTTACTTATGAACGCTGGTGTATCAGGCCACCATATTGAGAGGATAGGATAGGTTTACTTATGAATGCTGGTCTGTCGGACCACAGTATTGAGATAGGACAGGATAGGTTTACTTATGAACGCTGGTCTGTCAGGCCACCATATTAACTCTTTCATTCCTGCAGCCGGAAAACCGGGCTGAGGAAAACTGCTCCGTTCCTTCCTGCAGCCCGGAAAACCGGGAGCCGCTTTGAACTTAGCGCGGATCGTGTCACAGCGCGATGTCATTAGTCCTTGACCGATCACCAGGGCGGCACCATTATTGCCCCAGAAAGATAAACACGGGTCCGTTAAATGTGGGAAAGTGTCTGGAACTAACATTCCACACCTTTCTGACTAAGCAGAAGAGATTTCCGCATGCCAGTATTTTCTATGATGGCGGACGGTGGTAATAATTTAGATTCAGACCAGTTTTCCGATGATGAGTTTTATGCTGCTTTGTCAGATAATGACTTCGATCTTATTCAGCTCACTGAAGAAGAAAGAGCCGAATTAGCAGGTGTAGTAAATGAAATGAGAGACAGTGATGAGTGTGGGGACGAAATTGATGATGAAAATCTTGCTCTGTTTTATAATCGGCCGCGGTTTGACTGGACAGGCGGGGACTTTGTAGCACCTGACCCCAACACACGAACAGTGTTCAAACGGCGCTCCGGGCCTGTGCGTGTTTTTTATTGACCGACTCCAAAATGTGTGCTTACTCTGTAATGAAATGTGTCAAGAACAAATGAACAGTAGATGTAAATTTTCTTCGATGCTTATATTGTGTGGCTGGCTGCACTGTAAATAATATATGTGACAATTGTGACATGTGACAATGGACAGTTTCCTCAAAGTTGCATGGATTACACTAAGAGGGCATCTCACTGTGAGTAAGTGCACGTTTTCTGCATGTCACCTGCACGTCTTAGCTATACATGCAAAGATAACATCCCTTATACTTCATTACAGGTAATTTTACCTTTTGAACACCTGTGTGTCACCACACGTCACACACAGTGCTGAAACTGTCACAGAACACTTCCCAAATCATTTCTGTACACAGCGGTATATAACATCGCAAGTAAATGATAACTAATGTCGGCAGGGGATCACTTTAAATAATGTAGTCTATTTTGTGTTTTCTTCTCTTCTAGAAATTCAGGAATCAAGGGAATATCAGTATTACAGTATTCCAGAAACAAGGGGAAGTAATGGGCAGTAGAAATGCAGGGATGAAAGAGTTAAGATAGGGCAGGATAGGTTTACTTATGAACACTGGTCTGTCAGGCCACCATATTAACTCTCCAGCCCCGAAGGTACGCTATAGCGTACCGTAAGCGAACAACGTGTAAGCCCGAAAGTACGCTATCGCGTACCACTGCTTTAGGAATTTTTGTACGACAGGGTCAAGGCTGGATGCAAAACTAAAGATACTGGCTCTATCTGACAACCATTCAAGAGTACACATGTACCCTTATCACCAGCATACAGCCTTTACTCGCAGTGCAAAGCGAACTTGAATCGAGTGACCCGGCTGCGTTTTCTAGGTCGCGTTGCAAAACAAACCACAATGGCGTCACAGTCAACATCAACAAGTGCGCCGCGGCGAAGGCAGCGGGTTTTCAATGTTCAGGAGGTGATCGAACAGTTACAAACCATTGGATCTGATGTTGAAGAAGCCTCTGAATCTTCAGATGATGATTTTGTGGATGGAAACGTGTCTGGGGCAGATTTTTTGGCCAGTGATGACGAGTGGGAGATAAATAATGCAGACGACGCATCTGACAGTGACTCGAGTGAGGCAGCGTCGAACAACAACGAACCTGCTGTCGATCAAGACATTGAACCTGAGTGGGAAGCTGACCAGGATGAGTTCGTGCGTGTTCTGTTACAACCATGGAACCAGAACTTTGATTTTTTCCCGACTGTGACCGATTTCTACGGACAAGAGCAGAGTGGGTTACACGTCGAGCACATGGTGAGTCACGCCCCCTTGGATTTCTTTGCTGAGCTGTTCGACGATAGAATCATGAAGCATATCGTTGACCAAAGCAACAAGTATGCCAGGGAAACAATCATGAGACCTCTGCACAAGGGTAGTATCTTTCGATACTTTCCTGACAAAGGCCTGACTGTGAATGACATGGTAGGTTTCTTTGCCATATGTGTGCACATGTCCCTTGTGCATAAGCCAGAGATATCTGATTACTGGAGTACATCACCCATCCTGCAGACATCATTTGCTAGCAACATCATGCCACGGGACAAGTTCTGCATGATGCTGGCAGTGCTTCATGTGAGCAACAACGACCAGTTTGTGCCAAGGGGGACACCAGGCCACGACCCTCTTGCCAAGATCAGACCTGTGTATGAACACTTGCGCAACAGGTACAAGGCTTTGTACACTCCAGACAAGAACATCTGTGTCGATGAGGCCATATGCCCCTGGCGTGGCAACCTGGGCTTTCGTGTTTACATGAAAGACAAGCCGGTGAAGTGGGGTGTCAAACTGTATGAGCTGTGCGAGTCAGAGACGGCCTATGTCTTTGACTTCGAAATTTTTGCCGCAATCCCTGGACTCAGCAACAGACCAGTCGACGTTGTCACACGACTGGCGGAACCATTGCTCGATAAAGGAAGGTGCATGTATGTCGACAACTATTACTGCTGTCCTGAGCTCGCTGAAGCCCTCGCCCTCCGTTCAACGCACACTGTGGGGACCGTTCGTGCAAATCGGAAGGAGATGCCACCACAACTGAAGACAACGCCCCTCCCTCGACGAGGAGAAATACAGACTTACCGGCAAGGTACGTTTTATCATCCTTATTTCTAATTGTATCTGTGTCTTTTTCTTCTTTTCTCTCCCTGCCTTTCATCCAGTTCTTCTGCATAAACCTAAGTAATAAGCATACAGCACACTTGGAAACTGTATATATATGTACACACATTTTTGTTCATATATGCGCACATACATGCACAGTGAGAGAGAAATAAACACATACAGACACACACACACACACAACAAAAATATGGAGAGCTCAGCGATCAGCCATATGTGTGTGTGTCTGTGTGTGTGTGTCTATGTGTGTGTGTGTGTGTCTGTGTGTGTGTGTGTGTGTGTGTCTCTATCTATATATATATGGGTGCTCTCCCATCGCCTAGCAGGCTAATCGCTGAGCTCTCCATATTTTTGTCTAAGTTTTTCAGCTGTTTTCTCATTGTGTATGTAATTGTGAATACTTTTTTGACACCATTTGCTTTTTTTTCTGTGAAATGTAAAGCGCTGGTGAGCATGTTTTTATATGGAATAAGCGCTATACAAAACATTATTATTATTATTATTATTATTATTATTATTATTATTATTATTAAGAAAAATAAGGGATCAGTGATATTTATAAATGAAAATGTGTTGATACAGATGAAGTATATTTTTGTTGTCAAAATATAAACATACTTTGACAGTTTATTACATGTTTTTCTGTCTTTATGATTCCAGGAGCACTCGCAGTCCTGCGGTGGGTTGACAAGAAGGCGGTCCATGTACTTACAACAAGGGCTGATCCCAGGCCAATGGTGAATGTTGTGTCTCGGAAGAACCCGAACAGCCAAAAGCTGAAGCCTGCTGCTGTACAGGACTATATCGAACACATGTCAGGGGTCGATAAGAGCGACCAACTCATGTCATACGCCCCCCTACAGCGCAGATCAGTCAAGTGGTGGAAGAAAGTTTTCTTCCATCTCTTTACTCTCAGCCTCATCCAAGGGTCCATCCTTCATCAGGAGTACCACAAGACCAGAGGGGGGAAGAAGATGCCTCTCAAGAAGTTTGTGGAGCAGGTTGGGCTGGCCTTGAACAACCGATATCAAGTTGGGGTTGCTGCAGCTGCAGAAGCCGCCGCCGCTGAACATGCCCAACCTGTGCCTGCCCCCGCTGGAGTCATCGCTGCAGATCCGAGAGTGGATGCTGCTGCCAACCCTGCCCCTGCTGCTGCCCCTGCCCCTGCCCCTGCCCCTGCCCCTGCCAATGCCCAGAGCAGGTTGTGTGGCACTGGTCACTACGCTGTCCCAATTGGAACTGTGGAAACTGGGTCTAGGAGGAAAAAGTTCCGGAAGTGCCATGTCTGTGTTGTCCGGGCCAGTCACCACCTTGGTGTAAAAATCAGAAAGTGCTCAAACAAGTGTGGGAAGTGTGGTGTCACTCTCTGTGACAAACCCTACCAACCAGGTGACAATCAGATCACATGCTTCCAGTTGTACCACACCATTCTGAAGTATGTCGAGTATTGAAATTACTGTGTTTGTGTGTGCTTGAATGCATATTCATACTTGACTGCAGGTTTGGGGGGGGGGGGGGGGGGGGGGGGGGGCTGTGAACTGTGAATGTTGTGTGAGACTGACCTGTGCACAACAGTACAAATACAGAACAGTGTAAAATACTACTGTTGCAATTTCATGTGAAATGATTTTCAAATTTGGTACCTTATCTTCTCCTGACTTTGAATGACAATTTCTTTTTTTTTTCCCAAGTTGAAATTTGTAATAACTATTATAATAGAGGAAACTTTACTCTAAGACTTATTTTTTGTTTGTCTGTCATAGTATCAATCTCATTACAATGTTTGAAATCATTTTGTCTTTCCTTTTATTCTTTATGCATGTTTATGTTCACCAGGTAAGATTGGCTTGCGTGACTGTAACGGTGTGTGTGTGGAGTATGAAGTGAGCATTTACTCAATACCATGTTGACAAAGACACAGATGTTGCAGAACTCTCAAACTTGGTATACATAAATTCCATTTACATTCGCAATGTTCAGAGGTATTTTTGAGTTTATTAGGGAAAAAATGTGGCTTTTTTCTTCTTTGAGTGTTATAGTACCCCTTCACGAAGTTTTTGGAAAACGTCATTTTTTAAAAAATATATATAATTCAAATAATGAAAACAGCAAACACTTCAAAAATTGCACAAATATTACTCCATCCATTTATAAACATCATCAGTAAATTTCAAGATTCTGTCTTCAATGGTGATTTTTAAATAATTTTTTAGTTACCCATACAATTTTACAAAGGCTGTCTGCGAGCACATATGGAAATTATGAAATGTGCACTTACTCATAACCATGTTGAAAATGACACAGGTGTTGCAAAACTCTCAAATTTGGTATACACAAATCCCAGTCACTTTCACACCGTTTAGAAGAAGTTCTGAGTTTATTAAACAAAAAATGTGTTTTTTTTGTTCTTTGAGTCTTATGGTACCCCTTCACGTAGATTTTGTGAAAATGCCATTTTTTAAGAAAAATCTATAAATCAAAAACTAAATAAGCAAGCATTTTCAAAATTGCACACATGTTACTTCATTCATTTATAAATATCCCCAGAAAATTTCAAGTTTCTATCTGTAATAGCACTTTTTTTACAATTTTTTTAGTTACCCATACAATTCGGCCAGGGGTGAGTGCTTGTGAAAACTCGCATCTGGCAAGGGCTGAGTGAGTTAAGATAGGACAGGACAGGTTTACTTATGAACACTGGTCTGTCAGGCCACCATATTAAGATAGGACAGGACAGGTTTACTTATGAACACTGGTCTGTCAGGCCACCATATTAAGATAGGGCAGGATAGGTTTACTTATGAACACTGGTCTGTCAGGCCACCATATTAAGATAGGACAGGACAGGTTTACTTATGAACACTAGTCTGTCAGGCCACCATATTAAGATAGGACAGGATAGGTTTACTTATGAACGCTGGTATGTCAGGCCACTGTATTGAGATAGGGCAGAATAGGTTTACTTATGAACACTGGTCTGTCAGGCCACTGTATTCAAATCTTTTGGTTTGCCATTGATTAGGTCTTCTCATTCGTTGACATATGCTCTTCTTCTGCTTATCTGGTTGGCTTTATATTTATTTCCTTTCCTTTCCTTTTCAATGTCTATCTCATCTTCTTTCAAACATTTTCACAATTTTTGCAATTATGAAATGAGAAAGAGAAATAGAGAATATGTTGGAACAGTATGTGTGAATGTTTTTTAATTTTTTTTTATGTGTGAATGTGTGTGTCTGTGTGTGTGTATATATATGTGTGTGTGCGTGTGTGTGTGTGTGAGAGAGAGACAGAGGATGACGCAAAATGCTATACATTGACAAGCTCTTGAAATGGGGAGGTGGAAGGAAAGGGGACTTGTGAAAACTATGCTGATACTACCAGAATGATGGAAACACACAGATAGGCAGCGCACTGTCCAGTTTTTAATGTGGTTTGTGTTTATGTTGCTCCAAGCAGTGTTGTCTTGGATGCATGCATGCACATTGTTTGATTCACATTGCGCAGGTGTTCTGTTCCAGCACAGTCTGCGTCCTCTGTCTCAGGTGTGCTTGAGTGACATATGTTTGCATGTTTTCATAAGCCATTGAATGTTCATGTGGTTTACAGCATCTTTAACGTGCATATTTTGATGTTATACATGCATATACTCATGCAGAGTGTAAAGGCATCAGCAGTCTATATATTTTATGCTGATGTGAGAGATTGTTAAAATTTCCACCCTTTACTCACGAGGCCATCCCTTGGGGGCTCTGAGAATTTCCACTTTTCCATCACTGTCTTTGTTTCTCCCTTTCTCCTTTGCTTTCTATCATTTCTTCCTATCATTGTCTGCTTTACTGGATCATTTGCTTGCATCCTTTCTATAAAGCCTTGTCTAGTTTTTCTCTGAGGATTGATAGTTAGGCACATGCATAGACTGCATTTTCGGCTCTATAGAAATGTGATGTGCAGAAGCAATTTTTTTGATAATTTAAGCTAGTTTTTATGTACGTTTTAGTGTACTTAGTTGTGTTTATATATTTAAATTCAGGTTTACTATATTCAGATTTACTATATTCAGATTTACTATATTCAGGTTTACTTTATTCAGATTTACTATATTCAGGTTTACTATATTCAGGTTTACTATATTCAGGTTTACTATATTCAGGTTTACTTTATTCAGGTTTACTATATTCAGGTTTACTTTATTCAGGTTTACTATATTCAGGTTTACTATATTCAGTTTACTATATTCAGTTTACTATATTCAGGTTTACTATATTCAGGTTTACTATATTCAGGTTTACTATATTCAGTTTACTATATTCAGTTTACTATATTCAGTTTACTATATTCAGGTTTACTATATTCAGGTTTACTATATTCAGTTTACTATATTCAGGTTTACTATATTCAGTTTACTATATTCAGTTTACTATATTCAGTTTACTATATTCAGTTTACTATATTCAGGTTTACTATATTCAGTTTACTATATTCAGGTTTACTATATTCAGTTTACTATATTCAGGTTTACTATATTCAGTTTACTATATTCAGGTTTACTATATTCAGTTTACTATATTCAGTTTACTATATTCAGTTTACTATATTCAGTTTACTATATTCAGTTTACTATATTCAGTTTACTATATTCAGGTTTACTATATTCAGGTTTACTATATTCAGGTTTACTATATTCAGGTTTACTATATTCAGTTTACTATATTCAGGTTTACTATATTCAGTTTACTATATTCAGTTTACTATATTCAGGTTTACTATATTCAGGTTTACTATATTCAGGTTTACTATATTCAGGTTTACTATATTCAGGTTACTATATCATTACTTTCAGGTTTACTATATTCAGTTTACTATATTCAGTTACTTATTCAGTTACTATATTCAGTTTACTATATTCAGGTTTACTATATTCAGGTTTACTATATTCAGGTTTACTATATTCAGGTTTACTATATTCAGGTTTACTATATTCAGTTTTGTTTACTATATTCAGGTTTATATATTCAGTTTACTATATCAGTTTACAGTTTACTATATTCAGTTTACTATATTCAGTTTACTATATTCAGGTTTACTATATTCAGTTTACTATATTCAGGTTTACTATATTCAGGTTTACTATATTCAGTTTACTATATTCAGGTTTACTATATTCAGTTTACTAATTCAGGTTTACTATATTCAGTTTACTATATTCAGTTTACTATATTCAGTTTACTATATTCAGTTTACTTATTCGGTTTACTATATTCAGTTTACTTATTCAGGTTTACTATATTCAGTTTACTATATTCAGTTTACTAATTCAGTTTACTTATTCAGTTTACTTATTCAGGTTTACACTATATTCAGGTTCTATATCAGTTTCTATATTCAGGTTTACTTTATTCAGGTTTACTTTTTCAACCTCCTGGTGATAATTGATGGAATGATCACTCCCTAGGGGCATATCCTTAGATTATGTGCGTGAATTATCGATTTCAATGTCATGTGTGGTGCTGCATGGCGTTGGCGATCATGGCCCTCCATATGCACCTGTCCCTTGTCACTGCAGGTACATCTCTCACTCTCTTTGTCCTCAGCCACTCTGCAAGTCTGTCCAGTATTTTCTTCCTTGGGCTACTTGGTGCCGTCTTTCCTTCAAGCTTTCCTGTTGTGACTAGGCGCTCAAATTTCTCTTGTAAGAGAAATGATTGATATGTATATTTAGTTTCCTTTTCCAGATTTTTTTTTCAGTGAGGTGTTGTGTACGTTTTGAAATGGTTATAGCCCTGATATGGCTTTGGGAAATCGGCTGGGCTTTAAACAGTGACAATAAATTTGAAGTGTGACATCCTGAGCAATTCACTATTGTGTTGGACTGCTGAAGTTTTAAAACTCTTAGCACTGTAAAATAACAGCAAATGGCTCAACATTGAGGCAGGTTGATGAGTTTAAATATCTGGGAACGGTCATCTCACCAGTCGGTAGATGCACATCAGAACTAGCCAGCAGAATCGGCCAAGCTAGAACAGTATTCAAGAAAATGGAAAGCCTTCTTACCAACGAATGCCTATCAGTTAACATCATGAAGAGAGTTCTTGAATGTAACATAGAACCAATATTGTTATATGGTTGTGAGGCATGGACAGTCAATACGCAAAGTCAGAACAAGATAGAGGCAACTGAAATATGGTTTCTACAAATGTTGAGAGTTCCATGGACGGCAAAGAAAACAAAGGAGACAATCTTGAAGGAGGCAGACACAAGAAGAACGTTAAGGAAGAAGGTTAGGAAAAGGCGGGCAACATTTATATGACATTTATGAGGTAAGAGAAATTAGAGCACCTGGTCACAACAGGAAAGCTACAGGGGAAAAAGTACACCAAGTGGACCAAAAGAGAAAATATTGGAAGGACTTGCAGAGTGGCTGAGGACAGAGAGGGTGGGAGATGTACTTGCACCATCGCTGATGCTATGCAGCAGGGCACATGATGATGATCAGCACTGTTTCAGGATGGAATGAGAGCTTTGCCGAGTTGGGACGGGCGTGCGGACGATCATCCAGTGAAATGCTCATCTCTCGAGGTTCCAAAGTCTACATCATGTTTTATCGTTCCGTCACGTCGCTTCCACGACAAGTGTGGTTAAAGTACGACTGCGCAGTGAGTAGGTTGTGGGTGTGTGTGTGTGTGTGTGTGTGTGTGTGTGTGTGTGTGTGTGTGTGTGTGTGTGTGTGTGTGTGTGTGTTGTGTGTGTGTGTGTGTGTTGTGTGGTGTTGTGTGTGTGTGTGTGTGTGTGTGTGTGTGTGTGTGTGTTTTGTGTGTGTGTTGTGTGTGTGTGTGTGTGTATGTGTGGGTGGGTGTGTGTGTTGTGTGTGTGTGTGTGTATGTGTGGGTGGGTGTGTGTGTGTATGTATTTGTGTACGTGTGTATGTGTGTTTGTATGTGTGTGTGTATGTGTGTATATATGTGTGTTGTTTGTGTGTGTGTGTGTGGGTGTATGTGTGTGTGTGTATGTGTGTGTGTGTATGTGTATGTGTGTGTGTTTGTGTGTGTGTGTGTGTGCTTATGTGTGAGTGTGAATGTATGTGTGTGTATATGTGTGCATATATGTGTGTGTGTGTATGTGTGTTAATGGTTTTGCACCTGTTTATCACTGCATCCACCTCCAACTCTACACCCCTGCCTGACCTCTCCATTCTGGTTCTGATACCATTTTTTTACAAATTGGCTGATTCAAATGTTGTACAGTTAGTCGCTGTTCATTTTCCCTATCTCTGTGACTATTATAAACTCTTTCTTATTTGAGGTTTGATGTGAAAACATACCTTTTTGTCCAGCAGTGATTTCCCCTTCAAAAACCTCCCATCCTCTGCCACTCCCCCATCCCACTACCCCGCTTCCCCCACCCAGTGTGCATATGCTTTGTGAGCGAATGTTTGAGATCAAGAAGAGAGTATGCAGTTAGATTTTTACTTATACATCAGGGTTTTGTACCTTATAAATGTCATTATTATCATTGTGTGCATGCATATATATATGCCTTTCTTCCTGTGTGTGTATACATACATGCATTACACATGTTTATGTTTATGTGCGTGTGTACACAGATTACTGTGAGCCGAGCACCATCGACCTTCAGTCATCTGACACATTTTCTCACACCATTGTCTCCGACGTTGCTCACTATTTCACTGATCTCTCCTACATCGGCACGACTAACAAATATCCCAAGTGAGCGATATTGCGTTCTGTTAAACCCCTTAACTCCCACACCCTATCCACCAACTGCAAAAAGTTAACCTTCAACACCCTCACCCTGACCACCAGCTTCCTGCAGTTTTTGGTTTGGTAGTGTGGTTGACAATGCAGGACGCTGGTAGACAGGGTGCGGGAGTCAAAGGGCAAATGTGCATATATTTGCGTGTTTATGTATTAGTATATCTCAGTGTGTCTATGTTTGCTTCATTTTGTGGTGTGTGTGTGGTGTGTGTGTGTGTGTGTGTGTGGTGCGTGCGTGCGTGCGTGCGTGCGTGCGTGTGTGTGTTTTGTGTTTGTGTGTGTGTGCATGTGGGTGTGTGTGTGCGTGTGTATTAAGTGCATTTTTGGCTCTAAGGAGGTGAGATATGCAGAAGCAATTTTAGGTAATTTATGCCTGTTTTTATATATATTTTGGTGTCCTTATGTATGCTTATATTTGTATTCAGGTGTGTTTTTTAAATCTCCCCTGTGCGATAAATGGGACGGAATGGTCCTACGCCGGGGGCATGTCCTTAGATTATGTGCGGGAATGCATTGATGTGTACTTTATTTTCTGTTCTTTTTTTTTTCTAGTTGAAGTTTTGTCTTTTGAAGCGGTTATAGCCCTGATATAGTTCTGTGCAGTCGGCTGGGCTTTAAACAACAATAAACGTAAAGTAAAAGATCCCATACCATTAGAACATTGTGAAGAGCAGTGCATTAACTTGGCTGCCCTGCCTAAAGACTATTGGAGAGATAGGTTCATTTTCTGACTATTGGAGAGATAGGTTCATTTTCTGACTATTGGAGAGATAGGTTCATTGTCCGACTATTGGAGAGATAGGTTCATTGTCTGACTATTGGAGAGAGAGGTTCATTTTCTGACTTTTGGAGAGGTAGGTTCATTTTCTGACTATTGGAGAGATAGGTTCATTGTCTGACTATTGGAGAGATAGGTTCATTGTCTAACTATTGGAGAGATAGGTTCATTGTCTGACTATTGGAGAGATAGGTTCATTGACTATTGGAGAGATAGGTTCATTTTCTGACTATTGGAGAGATAGGTTCATTGTCTGACTACTGGAGAGATAGGTTCATTGTCTGACTATTGGAGAGATAGGTTCATTGTCTGACTATTGGAGAGATAGGTTCATCGTCTGACTATTGGAGAGATAAGTTCATTTTCTGACTATTGGAGAGATAGGTTCATCATCTGACTATTGGAGAGATAGGTTCATTGTCTGACTATTGGAGAGATAGGTTCATTGTGTGACTATTGGAGAGATAGGTTCATTGTGTGACTATTGGAGAGATAGGTTCATTGTCTGACTATTGGAGAGATAGGTTCATTGTCTGAATATTGGAGAGATAGGTTCATCGTCTGACTTTTGGAGAGATAGGTTCATCGTCTGACTATTGGAGAGATAGGTTCATCATCTGACTATTGGAGAGATAGGTTCATTGTCTGACTATTGGAGAGATAGGTTCATCGTCTGACTATTGGAGGGATAGGTTTATTTTCTGACTATTGGAGAGATAGGTTCATTTTCCGACTATTGGAGAGATAGGTTCATTTTCTGACTATTGGAGAGATAGGTTCATTTTCTGACTATTGGAGAGATAGGTTCATCGTCTGACTATTGGAGAGATAGGTTCATTGTCTGACTATTGGAGAGATAGGTTCATCGTCTGACTATTGGAGAGATAGGTTTATTTTCTGACTATTGAAGAGATAGGTTCATTTTCCGACTATTGGAGAGATAGGTTCATTTTCCGACTATTGGAGAGATAGGTTCATTTTCTGACTTTTGGAGAGATAGGTTCATTGTGTGACTATTGGAGAGATAGGTTCATTGTCTGACTACTGGAGAGATAGGTTCATCGTCTGACTATTGGAGAGATAGGTTTATTTTCTGACTTTTGGAGAGATAGGTTCATCGTCTGACTTTTGAAGAGATAGGTTCATTGTCTGACTATTGGAGAGATAGGTTCATTTTCTGACTATTGGAGAGATAGGTTCATTGTCTGACTATTGGAGAGATAGGTTCATTTTCTGACTATTGGAGAGATAGGTTCATTTTCTGACTATTGGAGAGATAGGTTCATTGTCTGACTATTGGAGAGATAGGTTCATTTTCTGACTATTGGAGAGATAGGTTTATTGTCTGACTGTTGGAGAGATAGGTTCATTGTCTGACTATTGGAGAGATAGGTTTATTTTCTGACTATTGAAGAGATAGGTTTATTGTCTGACTGTTGGAGAGATAGGTTCATTGTCTGACTGTTGAAGAGATAGGTTCATTTTCTGACTATTGGAGAGATAGGTTCATTGTCTGACTATTGGAGAGATAGGTTCATTTTCTGACTATTGGAGAGATAGGTTTATTGTCTGACTGTTGGAGAGATAGGTTCATTGTCTGACTATTGGAGAGATAGGTTCATTTTCTGACTATTGGAGAGATAGGTTTATTGTCTGACTGTTGGAGAGATAGGTTCATTGTCTGACTGTTGAAGAGATAGGTTCATTTTCTGACTATTGGAGAGATAGGTTCATTGTCTGACTGTTGGAGAGATAGGTTTATTTTCTAAGTCCTGCTCCTTTGGCCATCTTGCTTTTCTGAGGTCTTGGTAAAAAGCAAAACAAAACAACAACAAAAGAAACAAAAGCAAAAATAAAGGAAAAAAAAGAAACAGAGAGAGACAGAATATTGTGTGTGACAGAGAAGATAACTTGGGTCAAGGGTCATTCATCAAACAAGCTTGAGTGTACCCTAACTCAGCATCCAGTGTGTGTGTGTGTGTGTGTGTGTGAGGGGGGGGGGGATGACGGCTTGGGTCAGGGGTCACATGCCCTACTCCTCTTCCCCCTCTCAGTTTATGTGTGTTTTGTGTCCTTGAGATTAGGTCGTTGTTGATGATTTCTTTGGTGAATGATGGGAGTGTGTGCCTTGGTTTGAATCTTGAATCAAGATTTGGTGCTTTATGAATATTGTTATTGTAGTTGTTGTTACTATTATTTTTATTATAATTACTACTACTACTATTATTATTGTTAATAATATTGTTGTTGTCATTGTTATTATTGTTGATATTATTCTTATTATGATGATTAATATTATTAGTGTTGTTGTTAGCATTATTGTTGTTGTTATTATTATTGTTATTATTATTAGCAGTAGTGTTATTCTTATGTTGTTATTGTTTTATTCTTTGCTTTATTATTATTAGTATTATTTGCTTGAACGCTAGCAATTACTTCGATTCAGAATTTTTCATTCCATTTTTTTTTAATTACCATAATTGTTACTGTGTTCCAGCAATGCATACTGCCGATGGCTCATTCAAGCAGAGGGCAGCAATTTCTTCACACAGGTTGGCACCATCGTGTCCCACCTCTTTCCCTCAGGATGCGATGACAACATAACCGCATATGATTGTAAGTTGAAAAATGTGGCGAGGTCAACCAACTTTGATGGTGACGGTGAGAATTGTCATGAACCAGAAAAAGCACGAAAAAAAGAATAAGAACGCATATTTAATACAACAAGACAGGACATGTGCAAATTTTCGGCCAACTGGCCTTTGTTAAGCGTAAGATCACAAACAAACAAACACCAGATACAAAAATTAGGAGAAAAAGACTGAAACTTCCCTGCTGCTCCGTCCAGTGTGAGAAAAGGAGAAGAAAAGAAAAGTGAGAGAATTTCCATGTTGCTGTTATTGACTGGCAGGGTGTGTCAGACCTGGACCCTGACCAAGTCCCTAGAGCAATAGAATCACCACCTGTGAAATGTATTGTGTGAGAAGAGGGACTCTGATTAACCCTTTGACTCCTGTGCCCTGTCCACCAGCACCCTGTGTTGCCAACCATGCTGGCAAAGCAAAAACTTAACCACCTTGTAGTTTTCACTCACACTCTGTCCCACACCAGCATCCTGTGTTGCCAACCATGCTGACAAAGCAAAAACTTAACCTTTGTTCCTCACCCTGTCCACCAGCATCCTGTGTTGCCAACCATGCTGACAAAGCAAAAACTTAACCCTTTAGTTTCCTCACCCTGTCCACCAGCATCCTGTGTTGCCAACCATGCTGACAAAGCAAAAACTTAACCCTTTAGTTTCCTCACCCTGTCCACCAGCATCCTGTGTTGCCAACCATGCTGACAAAGCAAAAACTTAACCCTTTAGTTTCCTCACCCTGTCTACCAGCATCCTGTGTTGCCAACCATGCTGACAAAGCAAAAACTTAACCTTTTGGTTCCCTCACCCTGTCCACCAGCATCCTGTATTGCCAACGGTGTGGGCGAAGCAAAACTTAATCCTTTGATTCCCGCACCCTATCCACCAGCTTCCAGGGAGTCAAAGGGTTACGTTTTTTATACTTGGTGGATCAGCTGCGAGAGTCAAAGGGTTAAGCTATGTTGGGTTTGTTTTGGGGGACGGGGGAGCTGTTCTTTTGACCATCAGATTTCCGCTGCTGTTGCTGTGCCCTCATGATGAGATGCATAAGCATTGAGACTTATGTCGAAGCTAGGCACACACAAATACACACACACACACACACACACACACACACACACACACACACACACACACACACACACACAAGGTGAAGTTTTTGCAGTTGATAGATAGGGTACGGAGTCAAAGGTTAAGGAGATACCGTCTTCATCATGTTGATAGGCAGCGGACGCTATGTATATTAGGAGGTCTTTCTGTGATGTGACATAAGTTTATTCTTAGTGGCTAGTTGTGTTGTGATTCCATTCTTTTTTTATGATCTATGTTTTCCATGTATCTTGTTTTAGTTCTGTATTTAGTTTTCTTCTTTTCTATTTAGTTATTTAGTTATGTATTTGTTTATTCTTTTTTTTTTGAAGATGAGATACACAATGTCATTTTTTTTCTTTTCTATTTATTTATACAGTTATACATTTATTTATTCTTTTTTTTTTTTTGAAGATGAGATACACAGATACACAATATTATCATTACGATATAATCAAGATTGTTCCAGTGACAAACTGATAAAATGCCAGCATAAAGACAAAAGCCATAGGCTAAGTAGGACCTCAGGACCTGGCCAGCTCATAGATGAATGTGCAGACTCAAGGCGCAGACTCAAGGCTTGTGCCATGACCATTCTGGATCTTCACCATCAGATGGCACCAGTGATGTCAGTGCGTTCAGAATTCATTCTGAGTGTGGAGATGTCATCTTGAGAAACTGAAACTGAAAACTGAGAAGAGCTGTTAATAAGACCAGATGCAGTGTTATCGGAAATATCAAGATCAGAGAAATGGTGGGAAAACACCATTCCACCATCATATTCATCAACAGAGAATTGGTTTGGTCATCTGACCAAAATCCAGCACCCATCAACTGGCTCAGTAAGAGTGTGTGTGTGTGTGTGTGTGTGCGCGCGCGCATGCATGCATGCATGCTTGCATGTGTGTGTGTGCACGTTGCGTGCATTGCGTACGTACATGCGTGTGTGTGTGTGTGTGTGTGAAAGAATGTACTTATCAGCTAGTGTCACTACCACATATTCTTGAACACACAAACCCAAAGGTATGATCCAGAATCCAATTTTTCAGACTCAGCGACACAACCCACTTCGTTGCTGTCATGGTGTGATGATGATGACCCTGTTGTTCTGAGTTCAAAGGGCAGTAGCCTACTGTTGGAGTTCATCACCAACTATCGAGACACAGACACTGGATTCCGTCTGAACTATTCCAGTGTATCGCTTCTGAGTAAGTATTGTTTGACAAAGTGGGTAGGGTTTTTTATTTGTTTTTTGTTTCCTTGCAAAGATCATTGACAAAGTTGTTGGGGTTTTTTGTATATCTATGTCTATATCTATTATCTATATATATCTATATCTATATCTATACCTAATGATTAATAATTGGGTACATGTATTAAGTGCATTTGTGGCTCTAGGGAAATGAGATGCGAAAACAATTTGAGGTAGTTTAGGCCTGTTTTTATACATGTTTTAGAGTCCTTTGATATGTTTTCATTTATAATCAGGTATGTTTTTTTAAATCCCTTGTGTGAAAAATTAGATAGAGTGGTCAGTGCCAGGGGCGTCTCCTTAGCTTATGTGTGGAATGCATTGATAAGTGTACTTAATTTTCTTTTCCTTTTCTTCCTGTTGAAGTATTGTGTGTGTATTGGAATGGTTATAGCCGTGATATGGCTCTATGCTGTCGGCTGGGCTCTAAACAGAAATAATGATAATGATCTATATCTAGTATATATAGATATAGAGGTATAGATGTATATGAATATATGTATATATATGTGTGTGTGTGTGTGTGTGTGTGTATGTATGTATGTATGTATGTAACACAGGTGTATGTTTTAGTTAGATAGATAACAGACAATAATGATTATATATATATATATATATATATATATATATATATATATAATTTTATATATATAATAATTCTGTCTCTCTAAATAGATAGGAACACATACATGTATGTATACATTATACACTCATACCTGCACAGACACACACAGACGCGCACGCAAGCACACACTCATGCATGCACACACACACACACACACACACACACACACACACACCACACACACACACACACACACACACACACACACACACACACACACACACACACACACACACACACACATTTCTGAAATTGTTTGGTCTCCTCAAGAGATCTGTGTCGCGCTGAATGGCTAGCTGTGTTGCCAATTCCACAAGTAGCCTGAAATGACACTTTCCTGGCATTCTGCAAACTTGAGCAAGGGAACTTATGTGCACAGTTCTTGTTTATAATGCAATGAAGATGGTGATGATGATGACAATCATGATGTTATGGAGTTCTGTCTTGCCACTATTCAACTGAAGGCAACCCCCACAGCCAGCATCCATACATGCATCCACTGTCACAGAGACTGCCTTTCCCATATCGGCTTTACCAACCACAGCCAACACTGCTCCAGAGGCATCAACTTGACTCAACACAACACTAGGGGCATCGTCCATAATCATTGCCAGTTGACTGAGGCCTACTATTATTCAACAGTAGAGGGGCCAGTGAAAGCTGAACCCAAGACGGGAAGTACTCATCCCATGCAGTGTCTGTGGAAATTCGTGTGCCTGCAGCAGGAAGTAAAGTGTGCCTACTCGTCCATCGGATTGACGGGAGTGTCTGTCATTATCATCGCCCGCATTATAGTGATTGTTTCATGGATGAATATGTTCTCATTTTAGATGAGTGTCCTTCCATGGCATCGATAATGGCTGATGAAGACCCGGAATATTTGACTTCTCCCAACTACCCGTATAACTATCCCAAGTGAGTATTTGCTTCTGTGTGTGTGTGTGTGTGTGTGTGTGTGTGTGGTGCGTTGCGTGCGTGCGTGCGTGCATGCGTGCGTGCGTGCGTGCGTGTGTGTGTACATCAAATATTATTTCTGTGCTGATGACTCCCAGCTTTACAACAGTGCATCTCCTGAAAATCTTTCAACTCTTCTTTCTGAAGATTCTGACTGTTACGTTGAGATCCACAACTGGATGATACAGGATAAGCTACAGTTGAATGGAGAAACGAATGAGACAGTGTTTGTTATTGGCACAAAGCACAAGCTTTTCGCTGTTAAAGTTTGTTAAACTAGGTGACAATTTTGTTGTACTTTCTGATTCAGATAAGAACCTTGGCATTGTTCTTGATCCTCAACTTGCTATGCAGAAGTTCATTACCAAATCTGTTAGTCTTGTTACTGTCAACTGCGACATTTCATTTCTATTAACCATTATATTTCAGCTTCCGCAGTATGTAAACTTACGACTTCTCTGATCTTGTCTTGCATCAGTCATTGTAACTCTTTGCTGTCCGGCGTGCCTGCTTCTTTTGCATGCGTCCAGTGTATTCAGAATTCTGTAGCTCATCGTGTCCTTTGTAATCATCATCATCATCAGGTGCCTGCCGCATGGCGTTGGCAATCATGGACTTCCATCTGTCTCTATCTCTTGTTGCCCCAAGCATCTCCTCCACCCTCCTCGTCTTCAGCCACTCCGCAAGTCCGTCCAGGGTCTACCTGGTGCTCTCTTTCCCTCCAGCTTTCCCGTTGTGACCAGGTGCTCCAAATCCCCCTTCCTCATAAAATGGCCAATAAATGTTGCCTGTCTTTTCCCAGTCTTCCTTATGAATGATCTACTTGTGTGTGCGTCCATCAAGACTGTCTCGTTTGTTTTCTTTACTGTCCATGGAACTCTCAACATTCTTCTTAGAAACCACATCTCGGCTGTCTCAATCTTGTTCTGTCTTTGCTTGTTGACTGTCTATGCCTCACATCCGTACAACAGTATTGGTTCTATATAACATTCAAAACTCTCTTCCTGATGTTAATTGATAGGCATTTGTTGGTAAGAATGCTTGTCATCTTCTTGAATGCTGTTTTCGCTTGGCCGATTGTGCCGGTCCTTCGTAAAAGGAGGCATTATCATGTCACTCTCTTGTTTCACTTTCTCTACTGATTGTCCGTTTCCCAAAGAGTTTCATACAAAATCAATGCATTGTGCTGCAGGTGTGTCAATGGTATTGCACCTATTTGTCTTGGTGACTGTCTCCAATTGTGCACCACTGCCCAGCCTCTTTGTTCTTTTTTTTTTTTTTTCACCCTTGCTCAGAAGGTTCTTTTCTTTGAAATGTAAAGTGACAGTAGCGAAACATGCAACAATGATTCAATGTACAATCACATATATACAGTGAGTAATGTATATCATGTGTAGTTTAAATTTTTAAAAATTGAAGAAGGTGAATTTTTTTTTACATATACACATATGCTTATACATATACATACATATCCATATACACCCCTCCACCCACCCACCACCCACACACACACACACACACACACACACACACCACACACACACACACACACACACACACACACACACACACACACACACACACACACACACACACACACACATATATATGTTTATATAATATATATATATAGATATATAGATTATATATATATATATATAATATATATATATATATATATATATATATATATATATATATATATACCTTAGGCACGTTTGTATGTATATTTTAGTGTTCATATAATGTTTAGATATGTATTAGGTGTGTTTTTTTAATCCCCTGTGTGATAAATTGGAGGAGTGGTTAGCGCTGGGATCATCTCCTTAGATTATGTGCATGAATGTATTGATATGATACTTAATTTTCTTTTCTTTTTTTTTTCCTGTTGGAGTACTGTGTATGTTTTGCAATGGTTATAGTCCTGATACGGCTGCACACAATCGGCTGGACTTTAAACAGAAATAATGATAACAATAAGAGGAATTCCAAGATAACTCAGAACAATAGTGCATCTTTCAGCGCAGTAACAGCAGACTCTGAGAGTCCAGAACTCATTTGCATCCATTATTTCCCTTGCCAGACCATGTTTATTGAGTTGCGTCCCTATACTGGTCTACATGTGAGTTTTGAGTTTGTTCAGGAGAGATTCATCGCACTCAGACAAATCCATATGCGCTCTACCCAAATCTGCCAGCTACTACCACCTGGCTGACTCCTTGACCCTGTGCAAAACCCTATGCATTGGCAAGGTCTACATGTGAATTAGGTTTAGCAGTCTTTCTTTGAGTTTTGGGCTGAAAATATTGCAGTTTGGAGGTCGTTCTAGAGAGATTCATCGCACTTGGACAGTTCCATATGCGCTTTGCCCAAATCTGCCAGCCACTACCCAAGCAGACTCCCTGAGCCTGTGCAAAACCTCTGCACTAGCAAGGTCTGAAGAAGAATAATAATAATAATAATAATAATTACAATATTTATATAGCGCAAAATCTTGATAGAAATCAAATCTAAGCGCTAAACATACACATACGCACGCGCGCAAACACACACACTCACACATGGCTATAAATGGGGAAAAAGAATAAAAGCAATAGAAAATTATAGAGAGCATATTATATACAAATATATATTACAATGTGATTCCACTCCGAGCGGAGACAGGCTACAGAGGGGGATGAGTGAGGCAGAGAGACAGACCTACTTACATTCATACAACAACACAACACCTAAAGTTCAAACTTCCACGCAAATTTCTTTATTAATACACACGCACTCATTCTCACACAAACATTACAAATATTCCCACATTATTAGTTCATATCCAAAACAAATGGCAACCACTACTTCAACATAAGCCAACTTGCACTGTCTATAGTTCAGAAATGTCTTTAGGAATTAGCAACAGGAGTCATGAACTGGCACTGCCGACACTGAACATCCAGGTCGAAAGATGCACACAACAGTTGTAGTCAGAAGATGTTCACAAAAAAAAAAAAAAAAAAAAAAGAAGTGTGAACTCGCTGGCTTGCAGTTATCCTGCCGATGAATGGTTGGTCTGTAGGGGTTCTGCTGATGAATGGCCCGCAAGGGTTCTGCTGACAATCGGTGGCGCCTCACAGCAACATTAAAGAGGACGGGAAAGAAGAAGGGAGGCAATCAAGAACACAAAGAATGTTGAAACATCGATGATGTATTGTGTAGAAATAGACAGCCTCAGACACACGTGTGGTTTGTCCTCAGGCAGCAATAGTTTCCTGAATTGGTTTAAGCGGATAACTGACCTGTAGAGGTGGAGACTGAAGTATTATTGTCTGTCTGTGATAGCAGTGTGGATTTTGCTGATGTTGGTTGTATACATGCATGGTCGTCATCGTCATCATCGTCATCGTTGTCATCATCATCATCATCATCATCGATACCATCATCTCCATGATCATCATCATCGTCATTATCATTGTTGTCGTCATTGTCATCATCGTCGTCATTTTCATTGTGGTCATTGTCATGGTTGTCGTTGTCATCATCATCATTGCTATCTTTATCATCATCATCATTGTCGTCATCTTTCTGTGACAGCAGTGGGGATTGCTATTGTTATAAATATACCAGATTTATCATCATCATCATCATTGTCATCATCATCATCATTGTGTAACAACAATGGGAATTACCAATGTTATACATGTGCCGTATTTATCATCATTATCATCGTTATTGATGTTGTGATTGTTGTGGTCATCATCCTTTTCTTCTTTGTCGTCAACATTCTGTAGGGATTGCCAGTGCTGTCATGGTCATGGTCATCATCATCATTACCATCATCATTGTCGTCATCATTGTTATCATCATCATCATCATCATCATTACGATTATGATGAATGTGAAGTATTATAAACTGTTACAGCAATGTGGTATCATCATTATCTTTAGTAGAAGTATCATCATCATCATCATCATCACCACCACCACCACCACCACCAGTACGATTATGATGAATGCCAACTATTATAAACTGTTACAGCAATGTGGTATTATCATTATCTTTAGTAGAAGTAATCATCATCATCATCATCATCATCATCATCATCATCATCATCACCATCATCACCACCATTATGATGAATGTGAAGTATTATAAACTGTTATAGCAATGTGGTATTGTTATCTTTAATAGAAGTATCATCATCATCATCATCATCATTACGATTGATGTTAAGTATATATGTATTGTGATCTGTTACAGCAGTGTGGTATTATCATTATCTTTAGTAGAATTATCGTCATCGTCATCATCATCATCATCATCATCATCATCTTTAATGTGAAGTGTTATAATCTGTTTTTTACAGCAATGTGGATTGCCAGTGGCGTATCAAGGCGAAGACTGGGGTGGTGAAGGTGACCCTTATATCCATATCCATAGCACAGGAAAGGCCTATATGCTCTCTGAGTGACTTTCTGGTCATCTATGACGGTAAGGAGTCAGCTTGTTCACAGCTTTTTTCATGCACTTGTCAAGGTTCAAGTCATAAGAGATGCTGATATAGAAGGCATGGGCATAAAGATAAGAGGCAAAAATCTTACAAGCCTGCGCTATGCCGACAATACTGCGCTGTTAGCAGACAACATTACCAGCATAAAAAGAATTCTATACAGGGTGGATGCAGCAGGCAAAAAGGCTGGCCTAAACTTGAATGCCAAGAAAACAAAAGTGCTACAGATCAAAGACAAAGACACTGAAAACAATCAAGACATTTTAATTAACAATGTTCCTTTAGAAAATGTCAAGGATTTCAAACATCTTGGCTCTGTAAAAACTGATGATGGTACATGCTCCAAAGACATCAAAATAAGAATTGGAATGGCAAAGCAAAAAATGGTCCAACTCAACATCTGGAAAGACAGAGGCATACCAAATGGCCTGAAAGTTAGACTTTTAAAATGTTTGATCCGGCCAGTTCATGATTTATGGCTGCAAAGCCTGGACTCTGAGAAAAACTGATTGCTGAAGAATTGAGGCAGCATAGATGTGGTTTTATGAGAGACTACTACGTGTCAAATGCACAGACAGAAAAAGTAATGAAAGTGTCCTTGAAGAACTTGATACCACCAGAAAACTACTAGTAGACATCAACAGGAGAAGACTAAAATGCATTGGCCATGTGTCATGCAACAAGAACACAGACCTCATGGCTACCGTCTTTCAAGGAAAAACAGTGGCAAAAAGGAAGAAAGGCAGACCTCCAGTCTCATACATCAAGAACATAACCAACATCAGTGGCCTAAATATTCAAGAAATTGTCCTCAAAAGTTGAGACAGAGCAGCCTGGAGGGAGATGGTGGTGTCCAGATGTGCAGCGGCCAACACCCAACCCGGTGATGCTGACAGGTGAAATGTTGAGGAAGTCAAGGCAGGAAGACGGCGTACAGTCACATAGAAGGAAGACCGGCGTACAGTCACATAGACAGGAAGACTGGCGTACAGTCACATAGACAGGAAGACTGGCGCACAGTCACATAGACAGGAAGACTGGCGTACAGTCACATAGGAAGACTGGCATACAGTCACATAGACAGGAAGACTGGCATACAGGCACATAGGCAGGAAGACTGGCGTACAGTCACATAGACAGGAAGACTGGCGTACAGTCACATAGATAGGAAGACTGGCGTACAGTCACATAGATAGGAAGACTGGCGTACAGTCACATAGGCAGGAAGACTGGCGTACAGTCACATAGACAGGAAGACTGGTGTACAGTCACATAGGAAGACTGGCGTACAGTCACATAGACAGGAAGACTGGCGTACAGTCACATAGGCAGGAAGACTGGTGTACAGTCACATAGGAAGACTGGTGTACAGTCACATAGACAGGAAGACTGGTGTACAGTCACATAAACAGGAAGACTGGCGTACAGTCACATAGGCAGGAAGACTGGCTACAGTCACATAAACAGGAAGACTGGCGTACAGTCACATAGGACAGGAAGACTGGCATACAGTCACATAAACAGGAAGACTGGCGTACAGTCACATAGACAGGAAGATCGGCGCACAGTCACATAGACAGAAAGACTGGCGTACAGTTACATAGACAGGAAGACTGGCGTACAGTCACATAGACAGGAAGACTGGCGTACAGTCACATGACAGGAAGACTGGCGTACAGTCACATAGACAGGAAGACTGGCGTACAGTCACATAGACAGGAAGACTGGCGTACAGTCACATAGACAGGAAGACTGGCGTACAGTCACATAGACAGGAAGACCAGCGTACAGTCACATAGACAGGAAGACAGCGTACAGTCACATAGAAGGAAGACGGCGTACAGTCACATAGACAGGAAGACGGCGGACAGTCACATAGACAGGAAGACTGGCATAGTCACATAGACAGGAAGACTGGCGTAGTCACATAGACAGGAAGACTGGCGTACAGTCACATAGACAGGAAGACTGGCGTACAGTCACATAGGAAGACGGCGTACAGTCACATAGACAGGAAGACTGGCGTACAGTCACATGGACAGGAAGACCGGCGTACAGTCACATAGACAGGAAGACCGGCGTACAGTCACATAGACAGGAAGACGGCGTACAGTCACATAGACAGGAAGACCGGCGTACAGTCACTTAGACAGGAAGACTGGCGTACAGTCACATAGACAGGAAGACTGGCATACAGTCACATAGACAGGAAGACTGGCATACAGTCACATAGACGGAAGACGGCGTAATGTCATATAGCCAGGAAGACTGGCTACAGTCACATAGACAGGAAGACCGGCGTACAGTCACATAGACAGGAAGACTGGTGTACAGTCACATAGACAAGAAGACGGCGTACAGTCACATAGACAGGAAGACTGGCGTACAGTCACATAGACAGGAAGACTGGTGTACAGTCACATAGACAGGAAGACTGGTGTACAGTCACATAGACAGAAGACTGGCGTACAGTCACATAGACAGGAAGACGGCGTACAGTACATAGACAGGAAGACCGGCGACAGTCACATAGACAGGAAGACTGGCGTACAGTCACATAAACAGGAAGACTGGCGTACAGTCACATAGCAGGAAGACCGGCGTACAGTCACATAGACAGGAAGACTGGTGTACAGTCACATAGACAGGAAGACCGGCGTACAGTCACATAGACAGGAAGACCGGCGTACAGTCACATAGACAGGAAGACTGGCTAAGTCACATAGACAGGAAGACTGGCGTAGTCACATAGACAGGAAGACTGGCGTACAGTCACATAGACAGGAAGACTGGGTACAGTCACATAGACAGGAAGACTGGCGTACAGTCACATAGACAGGAAGACTGGTGTACAGTCAATAGACAGGAAGACCCGGCGTACAGTCACATAGACAGGAAGACGGCGTACAGTCACATAGACAGGAAGACTGGCATAGTCACATAGAAGGGAAGACTGGCGTATCACTAGACAGGAAGACTGGCGTACAGTCACATAGACAGGAAGACCGGCGTACAGTCACATAGACAGGAAGACCGGCGTACAGTCACTTAGACAGGAAGACCGGCGTACAGTCACTTAGACAGGAAGACCGGCGTACAGTCACATAGACAGGAAGACCGGCGTACAGTCACATAGACAGGAAGACCGGCGCACAGTCACTTAGACAGGAAGACTGGCGTACAGTCACATAGACAGGAAGACTGGCATACAGTCACATAGACAGGAAGACTGGCATACAGTCACATAGACAGGAAGACTGGCATACAGTCACATAGACAGGAAGACCGGCGTATGGTCATATAGCCAGGAAGACTGGCCTACAGTCACATAGACAGGAAGACTGGCATACAAGAAAATCATTGATAAGGAAGATTAGGAAAAGACAGGCAACATTTAGTGGCCATTATATGAGGAAAGGGGAATTGGAGCACCTGGTCTCAACAGGAAAGCTGGAGGGAAAGAGAGCACCAGGTAGACCCAGGGAAAAAATATTGGACGGAGTTGCAGAGTGGCTGAAGCAGAGAGGGTGGGAGATGTGCTTGCGGCAACAAGGGATAGAAACATATGGAGGGCCATGATCGCCAACGCCATGCGGCAAGGCACCTGATGATGATGAATGTGTGGTTGCAATAACTACTTCTTCATGTCGATGTATATTTGTGTGTATGTATGTGTGTATATGTGTTGGTAGTTTAACAATTTGTAATGTGTGGTCGCAGTAACTTCTCCATGTAGACTGTATTTTTGGGTATGTATGTGTATGTGTGTATCCTATGTATTGGTAGTTGTACAATTTGCAGTGTATGGTCGCAATAACCATTTCCCTATGTAGACTGTATGTTTGTGTGTGTGTGTGTGTGTGTGTGTGTGTGTGTGTGTGTGTGTGTGTGTGTGTGTGTGTGTGTGTGTGTATGTGTGTGTGTGTGTGTGTTTGCATATGTGCATGTGTGTGTTGGTAGTTTTACAATTTGTAATGTGTGGTCACAATAATCTTTTCTCCATGTAGACTATGTTTGTGTGTGTGTGTGTGTGTATGTATCAGTAGTTTTACAGTTTATAATGTGTGGTCACAACAATCACTTCACCATGTAGCCTGTATATTTGTGTATGTATGTGTATGTATGTGTGTATCCACTGTGTTGGTAGTTTTACAATTCGTAATGTGTGGTCACAACAATCACTTCTCCATGTAGACTGTATATTTGTGTATGTATGTGTATGTATATGTGACCTCCCACCACAAAATCAGTCTTAACTCGCAGTCAGTCAAACAGCACTAGGAGCAGAAAAGGTGACTGAGGGTACATCTGGGGTGTTTTGACTTTTTCTCAAAATTGATTTCTGTAGACTATAATCTTTCCCCCACAGTTCTTGAAAAAATATTATTAATCAATTTAAATCGGTATTTTAATACACTGATCGCAGCAGAAAGAATGCAATTTCCTACCAAAAGTACCTATTTTTGTCTCTTATTATGAACCGTAACCTGTACAGTACCCGCACATGTAATATACTGATGGAAAGCTCTTTGGTGCACCTTTCAGATAATGACAGCGAAAATTAGAAACAAACTGGGTCAAAGCCACCAAAGAAAGAAATTTAAGGAAAATGTGTAGGAGAGCACACAAAAACTTTAGAGGCCGTTTTCTCAAAAGGGCCGTCATACAACTTAATGACTTTATATATACATAACTTCTACATTTTTTTGAGTACAAGCTTTATTCAAGTACCAAAATAATCAGCAGAATGTACACTTTCCAGTAATATGTATACCTCAAAATGCCCAAAATGCTAGTTAAGACTGATTTCGTGGTGGGAGGTCACATATGTGTATCCACTGTGTTGGTAGTTTACAATTTGTAATGTGTGGTCACAACAATCACTTATCCATGTAGACTCTATTTTTGTGTATGTATGTATCCTATGTATTGGTAGTTCTACAATTTGTAATGTGTGGTCATACTGACCATTTCTCCTTGTACACTGTATATTTGTGTGTATATGTAACCCCCGTGGGAATGCCAGGGGCTCTTTCAGTATAAATAGTATCCTCACCTCACCTTCTGGAAATTCTGTGCTAGAAATGTCCTCTTTTCTGTCACTCTCTTTGTTTCTGCCTTGTTGCTTTGCTTTCTGTCATTTCTACCATATCATTTTCTGCCTTAACTCTTTGATGACGGGCTACTCCGATCGAAGTAACAGCTGAGCTCTCACTGAGGACGGATTAAGTAGTTGGCAGTTGCTTCCCTTGTGGAGGGAACTTCCGTTGAACACTTCAGCTACGTTTTGCTGGTTTCTTTGTCTAAAATCGATGGATAAGTTCACTTGTACCCGGTTCTCAGTGATTTCACTGTGGCAGCCTTAGGCAGCGGGAGAGCTCAGCTGTGGCAAGTGCAGTCACAATAGAGTTAATGGTCCATTCACCTATATGTGTTAAGATAAAGTCTCATGTACTTTTTCTTAGGATTGATAATCATGTATTTAAGAGCATTTTTGGCTCTAGGGAGGTGAGGTATGCGGAAGCAATTTAAGGTAATTTATGCCTGTTTTTATATATATTTTGGTGTCCTTATGTATGCTTATATTTGTATTCAGGTGTGTTTTTTAAATCTCCCCTGTGCGATAAATTAGACGGGGTGATCAACGCC
>JAPXFY010000033.1:13895428-13927928 GCA_030674185.1 Monoplex corrugatus
TTATTTTTCTTTATTTGTTTTCTTGTATTTATTTATTTGTTTATTTATTTATCTAGTTATTTTTTTCTTTATTATTTATCTATTTATTTCATTTATTTATTTAATTGTTTATTTTGTTTTTAGTTATTTATTTATTCATTTATCCTGCTGTTCCATTTTCTGCACCAATTCAGTGGCCATGGAATATGGACAGTTTTTCAAAATGTTACCATGCTGCATCTACGAAGTTCCATTCTGGATCAAAACTAGGTGACAGGGCTGTACTTTCCTCTTCCTTTTATGATAATATGTCCTGGCATCAACCAGGCCTGAGAGATACAGACACTGGCAGTGTGGGTTAGTCAATTTGAGCAACACCCTCAGTGACACATCTGTGAAATGGACAAAAACTTCCCAACTGTGTGAACCCAGTCCTCCCAGTGAGCTGATACGGCGCCCAACTCTGGGTAGAAGCCATTGGGGTGGAAAAAATTGTATGATGAATTTGACTTTGACAGGACTGATGGGGATTTGAACTCACAATCTTCCTGTTGCTAGCCTGTTGCAGTAAGCACTGCACCATAGTACCACAGTAAACTGGTGTGGATACATTTTTGTTTGTCAGAATGGTGCTGCCTTTGATTATCTCCACCTTCTAGAAATTCTGTGCTAGAAATTTCCTCATTTCTGTAACTTTTTTGTTTCTGTCCTTTTCTTTCTGTCATTTCTTCCTCTCATTTTCTGCCTGGCTGTTCATGGTCCAGTCACCTGTATGTGTTCAGTAAAGTCTTATGTACTTTCTCTTAGGATTGATAACTGGGCACATGTATTAAGTGCATAAAAGTCTTATGTACTTTCTCTTAGGATTGATAACTGGGCACATGTATTAAGTGCATTTTTTTTTGTCTAGGGAAATGAGGACTAGTTATAAGAATGTTGCTCATAGAAGCCTTAAAACATTTTGGTTGCATTGTGAAATACCGATGTTTGTCGGATTTTCCTGAAATACTACCTCTGGATCTAATAACGCTCAAGCATTCTGATTGGACTCATTAAGTATAATGAGTCAACAGCATAAAAATAGACACTGTTCTGGTTCCGTTGCTGTATAGCATGTTGGGGTCTGTAAGGGAGTCAGTGTTGGCTGGTATCGAAAAAGTGACCTGTTGTGACGCGATTTTATGTTCGAAATCGATCAGTAGGTCACAAAAAAGGTGAATTGAAAACATTTATGGTGCAAAAAATGGAAGTCAACTCAAACTGGTGTTCAAAAATGGCCTAGCAAAGTGCGGATGTGAAAATGTGAATTTCATCCAGACACACCCCCACCACTGTTGTCGGCCTGCCGCATCACTTGGCCAAGTGCAACGTATCTATCATTTTATGCCAGCAAGTCATATTTGGGCCTCAGTAGTTTGTTTTTGACATACCTGTTAGTGCCTGAATCCCATTTGTGTATATACGCATGCAGAGCATCAACTACACATGTTATAGCCCTCACAAGTCATGTCAGTGTTTTATGATCTATGGAAACTATGAAAACACCAGAAATAGCCAACAGAATCGGCCAAGCCAAAACAGCATTCAGGAAGATGAAAAGCATTTTTACCGACAAATGCCTCTCAATTAACATCAGGAAGAGAGTTCTTGAATGTTATAGAACTGATAATGGTATACATTTGTGAGGCGTGGACAGTCAACACACAAAGCCAGAACAAGATTGAGGCAGCCGAGATGTGGTTTGTAAGAAGAATGTTGAGAGTTCCATGGACAGCAAAGAAAACAAACGAGAAAGTTTTGATGGAGGCAGTCGCAAGAAGATCATTGATAAGGAAGATTAGGAAAAGGCAAGGAACAATTATAGGCCATTTTATGAGGAAAGGGGAATTAGAGCACCTGGTCACAACAGGAAAGCTGGAGGGAAAGAGAACACCAGGTAGACCCAGGGAGAAGATATTGGATGGACTTGCAGGGTGGCTGAGGACAGAGAGGGTGGAAGATGTGCTTGCGGCGACAATAATAATAATGATAATAATGTTTATTTGTATAGCGCATATTCCATATAAAAACATGCTCACCAGCGCTTTACATTTCGCAAGAAAGGCAAAAGGTGATAAAAAATGTTCACAATTACATACACAATAAGATAACAACAAACATTAAAGCTACACAAGTAAGAAGACACATAAGAAACCACAGAATATTAAAATTTAAACAATGACTTATGTAATGAAGAAAGATTAACAGATTTTTCATATGAATAAAGAGGCATACTGTGTTTATATATTGCTGCGTGTGTGTGCTTGCGTACATGTGTGTGTGTGTACGTGTGTGTGTGCGTGCGTGTGCGATGCTGTGCGCGTGTGTGTTTGTAAGAATGTGTGTGTTTGTAAGAATGTGTGTGTGTGTAGGGGTAGATACATATGGAGGGTTTTGAACACCAACGCAATGCGGCAGGGCACATGATGATGATGAACATGCACATATCATTAAGAGAAATGGGAATGCTAAATAGAACCAAAAACAAAAACAAAAAATCATGGATAACATTTCCAGGATCCTCGACCAGCAGCCTGGTGTTGGCCAGCCTGTGTAGCAGTAGCCACCAGAAGCAGTATGTCACCACCCAGAAAGCCATGTACATCACTTTCCGCTCTACCAGCAATGTTGGGTACAAGGGATTCCGCTTCCGCCTTCGTAGCTGGAAAGGTAGGTCATTCCTTTTGGTTTTTTTTTTCGGTTCCCCTTTTCCGCCCTCGGTTTGTTTGTTTTTCCTTTAGAGAGATTGTTTCTCATCATCCTGAGGAAAATGAGTATGTGTGAGTCTATGTAAGTGTATATGTGCCTCTGTGTTAGAACACCTGGTCACAACAGGAAAACTGGAGGGAAAGAGAACACCATGTAGACCCAGGGAGAAAATATTGGACGGATGTGCAGGGTGGCTGAAGACAGAGAGAGTGGGAGATGCACTCGCAGCAACAAGGGGTAGATTCATATGGAGGGCCATGATCACCAATGTCATGCGGCAGGGCACATGATGATGATGATGATGATGATGATGATGATGATGTGTCAGCAGGTTTTTGTTTGAGCTGTTGTAGGGATGCTGGGGGCTCTTTCAGTGTAAATAGTATCCCCTTACCCTGGAAATTCTGTGCTAGAAATTTCCTCTTTTCTGTCACTCTCTTTGTTTCTTTCTTCCTCCTTCGTTTTCTGCCATGTCTTGCTATCATTTTCTGCCTTGCTTGTCCATTCACCTGTATGTGTTCAATAAAGTCTTACAATAAAGTCTTGGGATTGATAATTGGGGTACATGTATTAAGTGCATTTTTGGCTCTAGGGAAATGAGACATGTGGAAGCAGTTTTAGATAATTTAGGCCTGTTTTTATGTAAGTTTAAGTCCTTAGTTATGTTTAAATTTGTATTCAAATATGTTTTTTAAACACCTTATGTGATAACTTGGACGGAGTGGTCAGCACCATGGGTATGTCCTTAGATTATGTGCGTGAATGCACTGATATGTGTACTTAATTCTCTTTTCCTTTTTTTTTAAATGGTTACAGCCCTAATATGGCTGTAGGTAGTTGGCTGGGTTTTAACCCGTTGACTCCCACATCCTGTCCACCAGCTTCTAGCATTGTCAACTATGCTAGCATAGCAAAAACTTAACCCTTTGACTCCTTAATCCCCCCCCCCCCCCACCTCCTGTTGGGTTGCCGGGGGCTCTTTCAGTATAAATAGTATCCCCACCTTCTGGAAATTCTGTGCTAGAAATTTCCTCTTTTTTGCCACTTTCTTTGTTTCTGCCTTGTTGCCTTGCTTTCTGTCATTTCTACTTATTTTCTGCCTTAACGGTCCATTCACCTGTATTTTTTCGATAAGGTCTTACGTGTTTTTTCTTCGGATTGATAATTGGGTACATGTATTAAGTGCATTTTTGGCAGAGATATGCGGAAGCAATTTCAGGTAATTTATGCCTGTTTTAATATATGTTTTGGTGTCCTTATGTATGCTTATATTTGTATTTAGGTGTGTTTTTTAAATCTCCCCTGTGCAATAAATTGGACAGAATGGTCCTACGCTGGGGGCATGTCCTTAGATTGTGTGCGCGAATGCATTGGTATGTGTACTTAATTTTCTTTTCTTTTTTTTTCCTGTTGAAGTTTTGTATTTTGAAGTGGTTATAGTCCTGATATGGCTCTGCGCAGTTGGCTGGGCTTTAAACAACAATAAAAGAAAGAAAGACTCCTTAATCCTACCCACCAGCTTCCTACAGGAATAGGTGGATAGGGTGAAGAAGTCAAAGGGTTAAGTTTTTGCTGTGGTGGACAGGGTGCGGGAGTCAAAGGGTTAAACAAAAACAAAAATAACATTGTTTTATTCTTTCAGGTGATGGAGCTTGCCTTGGACAGGTGCAGCACCTGATAGCATACACCAACAAAAACTACATTCAGTCACCAGGGTACCCACAGAGCTACCCCCCGTAAGTTTTTTTTTCTTTTTTTTTTTTTGTAAATTCTTTTTTGTTTTTCAGTGGTTTAGTGGTGAAAACACCAGCACAGGGTATGTGAGGTCCTGTAATTGAATCAGTTTTGACAGAGACTTCCATCCCCCTTAGGGCAGCAAAACCTAGAAGACCATGAGATAAAGGTTGGAGGAAGAATGATAAACAACATTCGTTATGCAGATGACACCATGCTACTTGCAGAAAATGGAAAAGACCCGCAAAACCATGTGAATATAATAGAAATAGCAAAAATAAAGGGCTGGAGCTAAGTAGCAAGAAGACTGAAGTCATGGTAATCAGTAAAAAGCAAGAAATCCCCTCATGCAAAATAACAGCAAACGGCACAACTTTGAGACAGGTTGATAAGTTTAAATATCTTGGAACGGTCATCTCACCAGATGGTAGATGCACATCAGAAATAGCCAGCAGAATCGGCCAAAACAGAATTCAAGAAGATGAAAAGCAGTCTTACCGACAAATGCCTTTCAGTTAACATCAGGAAGAGAGTTCTTGAAATGTTATATAGAACCAATATTGTTATATGGTTGTGAGGCGTGGACAGTCAACGCGCAAAGTCAGAACAAAATTGAGGCAGCTGAAACGTAGCTTCTTAGGAGAATGTTGAGAGTTCCATGGACAGCAAAAAAACAAATGAGACAGTCTTGATGGAGGCAGACACAAGAAGATCATTAATAAAGAAGATCAACACTTTGGCATCGTCAGCTGGCTATTTGACCTACTTCCCTGCAGACGTGCCAGCTGCCACTGACTACTTTCCTTGGAAACGTGCATTTTTAGACCACTTTGAATTAATTTTCAAAGGCGTCCCAAATGACTAACATCAACATGTAGGGTATGGTTAGAAAGGTAATTTAATCCTCTTTTAGGATATCTACAGTATAAGGTTTGTTCAGACATGCTTTGAGGTTATTTGTGCAATGAAATATCATGGTTAAGGAGCATTTCAGACAAGCATTTCATCCATTCAGCAGATGTAAACAAAACAGAAAAAACAGACACCAATTCTCCATGACTTGTATCATCTGATCAGAAACTCAGAAAAGTACATTGTTCTCGCGCCCGAAAAGTTCTTCAAATAGACTTTTTACTCAGGAAATCACTCTCACAGTATTTAGAAATGGTTACTTGATACTGTAATAGAGATTTTTCCCTAGCGCAAGACACTAGAATCCTAGCGTTATGTTGTCAGCGGCAAGCTTGCTGAACGCTACACCCCTAGCGTTCCGGCACCTGCGGTTCTCCGCAAGAACGCTAGCAGGCTAGCGTTACAATGTGAAAAAGTTAAGAAAAGACAAGCAACATTTATAGGACACTTTTTTTTAGCACCTGTTGGCAAGTTGGCTCCTGCAAGTTTACGCCATTGTCTTACAGTACACTTTTAATTATGTATCATGACAAATCCTGTAGTGGGAAGGTTTAGGCTGAAATTGAGGAAAAGGAAACAGACCAAAAGCAACATCAAACTAAACCTTGGACTCTTAAAATCAGATGAAATGATACGTCAAAAATTTAATGTACATGTTCAAAACAAATTCAGTGCTCTGGAAGACTTTGGTGACAGTGAGGAACAATGGACAAAGTTGAGAAGTTCTATAAATGAAGCTTGTGAAGAAATCTCTAAGGCAAATAGAAAAGCAAAAAAGAGCTGGATGACTAATGAAATTTTGGGCCTGATGGAGGAAAGGAGGAAGGCAAAGAGAAACGAAGAGATATACAGGAAGATAAACAAAGAAATCAGGTATAGGTGCAATGAAGCTAAGGAAGCTGCTGAACACAAAATGCAAAGAGATAGAAGAACGACACAAAATGGATCCTCAGGGTATGTACAGACGAATTGAAGAAATTGTCCACAGGAAAAATACATGCACATCAACTGGTTGCTTAAAATCGAAAGATGGCAAGCTTATCATGGAAAAAGACAAAATATTAGACAGATGGGGAGAGTACATTAAAGACCTTTTTAAGGATGACAGAAACGAAGAACATTATAAAAAAGAACTTTGAAGGACCACCCATAATGAAAGATGAAGTTAGAGCAGCACTGAAAAAGATGAAATCAGGAAAAGCCCCAGGACCAGACAACATTACTACAGAGATGATTGAAGCCCGGAGGAATTTGGCATAGAAAAAATAACAGTCCTAAATGAAATTTACGACACTGGAAAAATCCCCAAAGATATGTCAAAATCAATTTCATTGCACTTCCAAAGAAGACAGGGGCTATAGAATGCGAACTCCACCGCACAATCAGTTTGATGAGTCATGTAACAAAAATCCTGTTAAGAATAATCATGATGAGGACAAGGAATAGAATCAAAAGAGAAATAGCTGAGGAACAGTGTGGATTTGTGGAAGGGACAGGAACTATTAATGCCATATACATCCTAAGAACTATATCATAGAGAGGTCAATTGAGATGAATAAGGATTTGTATTTATGCTTTGTTGACTATACCAAGGCTTTCGATCGGGTACGACATGATGAATTGATCAACCAACTGGAGAGACTCAATGTTGATGGAAAAGATCTACGAATAATTAGAATATGTACTGGGAACAAACAGCTGCAATGAAATAGAAAACAATATAAGCTCTTTTCAAAACATCAAAAGAGGAGTCAGACAGGCTGTGTTTTGTCACCAGATCTGTTTTCACTATATAGCGAAAACATCATGAGAAACATAGAAGAAGACCCTGGATTAAAGGTTGGAGGGAAAATGATAAACAACATTCGGTATGCAGATGACACCGTGCTAATTGCAGAAAATAAAAGGGACCTACGAAACCTTGTGAATATACTAGAAACAGAAAGCAAAGGTAAGGGGTTGGAACTAAACAGCAGGAAGACTGAAGTCATGGTGATCAGTAAAAAACATGAAATCTCCTCATGCAAAATAACAGCAAATGGCACAATCTTGACACAGGTTAATAAGTTCAAATACCTGGGAACGGTCATTTCATCAGACGGCAGATGCACATCGGAAATAGCTGGCAGAATCGGCCTAGCCAAAACAGCATTCAAGAAGATGACAAGCATTCTTACCAACAAATGCCTATCAATCAACATCAGAAAGAGAGTCCTTGAATGTTATATAGAACCAATACTGTTGTACGGATGCGAGCGTGGACAGTCAGCAAGCAAAGCCAGAGCAGGATCGAGGCAGCCGAGATGTGGTTTCTCAGAAGAATGTTGAGAGTTCCATGGACAGCAAAGAAGACAAACGAGGCAGTCTTGATGAAAGGCAGACACAAGTAGATCACTCATAAGGAAGATTAGGAAAAGACAAGCAACATTTATAGGCCAGTTTATGAGGAAGGGGGATTTGGAGCACCTGGTCACAACGGGAAAGCTGGAGGGAAAGAGAGCACCAGGTAGACCCAGGGAGAGAATGCTGGACGGACTTGCAGAGTGGCTGGGGATTTGGAGGGTGGGGGAGATGCTGGGGCAACGAGAGATAGAGATGGTTGGAGGTCCATGGTCGCCAACGCCATGCGGCAGGGCACCTGATGATGATGATGATGATCATGCCAAGGGGATTAAGTAATACTGTTTTTGTTGCTGAGGGATTGTTTTGTGAACTGTTTGACAGGAGCGCTGACTGCAAATGGCGTATCGAGTCGGCGTACCGAAACATGACGATCGAGGTAGATATTGAGGATGGGGACATAGAATCTTCGCTGTACTGCTCTCGTGATAGTCTCAGTGTATATGATGGTAAGTTGGACACTTGATCACATGCATGCATGCACACACTTTGACAAAAACGCACACTCATGCACATAAAACACACACATGCAAAAACACATGTATGCAAACACACACACACATGAACATGCATGTACAGCCAGCGCATGCACGCATGCACACATGCATGCACACACAAACATGCAAGCACTCATGCATGCATGCATACATGCACGTGCGCACACACACACACACAAACACAACACACATACACGCATACACGCACACATATTACATACAAACACACAAGCACATATATGCATGTTCATACAGACACATACACACACACAACACCATTCCAACACATTTTTCCTGTTTTTGTTTTTTGGCAAACATCAGAAAGGCAAGAAGGCTAATTGGGCTTCAGAGGGAAGGACCTGGGAAATAAACCTAGATCTCCAATATTTTCTATGCCAGGGCAGCTGGGCGAATGCCCTGCTCTTCATAGTTTTCAACTATAGTGGGATCATGTAGCATGCGAAGGCCTTCTCAGCGACACGGCTGCATTTTCCCAGCCATTCTGCCACCCTTTAGTTGCGAGCCGGCGTCGCCTGGTGTGCTATTTTTAGCCAGGCAGGGTCAACCAAAGTCCGTCAGTGTAGCGCGACTTTGTGCTCCCGCACTAGTGATAAAGGGACGGGTGAAAAGGGTGTGGGGAGTGGAAGGGAAGGGGTGCGCTATTAATAGCCAGCAGAAAGTGGCCAACTAAAGTATCTCGGATTTGTGCGCCATGAGCAGACGAAACATTGGTCTGACTCACCTTTTCATCCTCTTCTGAAGGACTAGACGTTCATTTCGATTTTCCAGTCAAACTGAGGAGGAAAGTCGAGGCCTCAGCTAGAGACTAACTCTGGAATCTCTAGTTTAGTTATTGGCAGGTGAATGTCTGAACCATTCTGCCACTTTCCTTTTCAGGGGTTGGGTTCAGAAGGGTTTAGGTACACCGTAGTGGCCGTTTCCTGGCAGACACATTGTATGGTGACCAGTGAGCATTTTCCAGATGTTGTAAGTCTGGGAACGATCATTTCACCAGACAGCAGATGTACGTCAGAAATAGCCTGCAGAATCGGCCAAGCTAAAACAGCATTCAAGAAGATGAAAAGCATTCTTACCAACAAATGCCTTGTGTTTGTGTGTGTGTGTTTCGTTTCGTTATTTCTTTTAACGTCTATTCACATATGTGCTTTTAGACGGATGTGTGTGTGTGTGTGTGTGTGTGTGTGTGTGTGTGTGTGTGTGTGTGTATGCTTTGTGTGTGTTTGTGTGAGTGTGCATGTGTATGAGCGTATGTGTTTGTTTATATGTATGTGTGTGTGTGCGTGTGTGAGTGTGTTGTGTAACATGATATGACATTAACATACCTGCTGACCAGGTAACCTTTCTGTTTCTGAAAGGACAATTAATTAGTGAAGGCGTGGCTAAATGGACCCCGGAAATTCCTGTGATGCACTATTTTTAGCACTTTTACAAAAATTCTGAACCCCTTCTATTTGCAATAAAGACATAAAGTTATACAGTCTAAGGGAAGGAACTGTGTAGTGGAAGGTTTCGACTTGAATAGCAAGGCTGTTTCACACAGTGAAAAATCAATAACGTCCGCCACTTCCCTGGAAGCGGCACATTGTTTATGACGTCACATACGGCCGCTTTCTCGGAAGCGGCACGGCGTCATTGAGTTAACAGATCTTGAATCTTAAATCGTGAAACATGAATCATAACTTATCTCACATTAGTCTATCTTTACCTGTATGGCCTGAGCTTATCCTACTTGTTCTTATTTTGTCTGTTTGACAGGGTATGGCACAGGATCCGTCCAGCTGGGGAAGTACTGTGGGAACCATGCACAGCTGTTTTGGAGTTCATCCATTTACATGTTTCTCCACTTCCAGACAGACTCAGTAGTTCAGGACAGAGGCTTCCGTCTGTCTTTCCGCGCAGTCTCTGAAAAGACCACTTCTGGACCGACTGCTGGTAAGCATCTGACTTTCGTTGTGTTTTCTTTGAATTTAAGTGACTTCCAACGTTTAAGCAAACAATTTCAGTTTCTGCTTGACTAGATCACCGTCTCTGTGGTTGGGATATATTCTATAAGCACTGACACCTCTATTTCAATTTCAATTTCAATTTCTCAAGATGACGTCTCCGCGCTTGGAATGAATTCCATATGCACTAACGTCACAAGTGTCATGGGTACGTTGCCTTGAGTATGTTGGGTAGGCAGTCCAAAGTATGTTGGGTAGGTAGTCCACAGTATGTTAGGTAGGCAGTCCACAGTATGTTAGGTAGGCAGTCCACAGTATGTTAGGTAGGCAGTCCACAGTATGTTGGGTAGGCAGTCCACAGTATGTTGGGTAGGCAGTCCAAAGTATGTTAGGTAGCAGTCCACAGTATGTTAGGTAGGCAGTCCACAGTATATTAGGTAGGCAGTCCACAGTATGTTAGGTAGGCAGTCCAGAGTATGTTGGGTAGGCAGTCCACAGTATGTTGGGTAGGCAGTCCACAGTATGTTAGGTGGGCAGTCCACAGTATGTTAGGTAGGCAGTCCACAGTATGTTAGGTAGGCAGTCCACAGTATGTTAGGTAGGCAGTCCACAGTAAGGTAGGCAGTCCACAGTATGTTGGGTAGGCAGTCCACAGTATATTTGGTAGGCAGTCCACACTATGTTAGGTAGGCAGTCCACAGTATGTTGGGTAGGCAGTCCACAGTATGTTGGGTAGGCAGTCCACAGTATGTTGGGTAGGCAGTCCACAGTATATTAGGTAGGCAGTCCACAGTATGTTAGGTAGGCAGTCCACAGTATGTTGGGTAGGCAGTCCACAGTATGTTGGGTAGGCAGTCCACAGTATATTAGGTAGGCAGTCCACAGTATGTTGGGTAGGCAGTCCAGAGTATGTTGGGTAGGCAGTCCACAGTATGTTAGATAGGCAGTCCACAGTATGTTAGGTAGGCAGTCCACAGTATGTTAGGTAGGCAGTCCACAGTATGTTAGGTAGGCAGTCCACAGTATGTTGGGTAGGCAGTCCACAGTATGTTGGGTAGGCAGTCCACAGTATATTGGGTAGGCAGTCCACAGTATGTTGGGTAGGCAGTCCAGAGTATGTTGGGTAGGCAGTCCACAGTATGTTAGGTAGACAGTCCACAGTATGTGGGGTAGGCAGTCCACAGTATGTTGGGTAGGCAGTCCACAGTATGTTGGGTAGGCAGTCCACAGTATGTGGGGTAGGCAGTCCACAGTATGTTAGGTAGGCAGTCCACAGTATGTTGGGTAGGCAGTCCACAGTATGTTGGGTAGGCAGTCCACAGTATGTTAGGTAGGCAGTCCACAGTATGTTAGGTAGACAGTCCACAGTATGTTAGGTAGGCAGTCCACAGTATGTTAGGTAGACAGTCCACAGTATGTTAGGTAGGCAGTCCACAGTATGTTGGGTAGACAGTCCACAGTATGTTAGGTAGGCAGTCCACAGTATGTGGGGTAGGCAGTCCACAGTATGTGGGGTAGGCAGTCCACAGTATGTTGGGTAGGCAATCCAAAGTATGTTAGGTAGACAGTCCACAGTATGTTGGGTAGGCAATCCAAAGTATGCTAGGTAGACAGTCCACAGTATGTTAGGTAGGCAGTCCACAGTATGTTGGGTAGGCAGTCCACAGTATATTAGGTAGGCAGTCCACAGTATGTTAGGTAGGCAGTCCAAAGTATGTTGGGTAGGCAGTCCAGAGTATATTAGGTAGGCAGTCCACAGTATGTTAGGTTGGCAGTCCACAGTATGTTATGTAGGCAGTCCACAGTATGTGGGGTAGGCAGTCTACAGTATGTTGGGTAGGCAGTCTACAGTATGTTAGGGTAGGCAGGCCACAGTATGTTGGGTAGGCAGTCTACAGTATTTTGGGTAGGCAGTCCAGAGTATATTAGGTAGGCAGTCTACAGTATGTTGGGTAGGCAGTCCACAGTATGTTAGGTAGGCAGTCTACAGTATGTTGGGTAGGCAGTCTACAGTATGTAGGGTAGGCAGTCCACAGTATGTTGGGTAGGCAGTCCACAGTATATTAGGTAGGCAGTCCACAGTGTGTTAGGTAGGCAGTCCAGTGTGTTAGGTAGGCAGTCCACAGTATGTTAGGTAGGCAGTCCACAGTGTGTTAGGTAGGCAGTCCACAGTATGTTAGGTAGACAGTCCACAGTATGTTGGGTAGGCAGTCCACAGTATGTTGAGTAGGCAGTCCACAGTATGTTGGGTAGGCAGTCCACAGTGTGTTAGGTAGGCAGTCCACAGTATATTAGGTAGGCAGTCCACAGTATGTTGGGTAGGCAGTCCACAGTATGTTGGGTAGGCAGTCCACAGTATATTGGGTAGGCAGTCCACAGTATGTTGGGTAGGCAGTCCACAGTATGTTGGGTAGGCAGTCCACAGTATATTGGGTAGGCAGTCCACAGTATGTTGGGTAGGCAGTCCACAGTATTTTGGGTAGGCAGTCCACAGTGTGTTGGGTAGGCAGTCCACAGTATATTGGGTAGGCAGTCCACAGTATGTTGGGTAGGCAGTCCACAGTATGTTGGGTAGGCAGTCCACAGTGTGTTGGGTAGGCAGTCCACAGTATATTGGGTAGGCAGTCCACAGTATGTTGGGTAGGCAGTCCACAGTGTGTTAGGTAGGCAGTCCACAGTATGTTGGGTAGGCATTCCACAGTATGTTGGGTAGGCAGTCCACAGTATGTTGGGTAGGCATTCCACAGTATGTTGGGTAGGCAGTCCACAGTATGTTGGGTAGGCAGTCCACAGTATGTTAGGTAGGCAGCCCACAGTATGTTGGGTAGGCATTCCACAGTATGTTAGGTAGGCAGTCCACAGTATGTTGGGTAGGCAGTCCAAAGTATGTTGGGTAGGCAGTCCACAGTATGTTGGGTAGGCAGTCCACAGTATGGTGGGTAGGCAGTCCACAGTATGTTGGGTAGGCAGTCCACAGTATGTTGGGTAGGCAGTCCAAAGTATGTTGGGTAGGCAGTCCCGGCTATGATATCAAGTGTGCCACAAGCTTCACACAGTGTAATTCTGTACCTGTGTATTGTGTGTGCAGATCCCGGTCCCGACACCAGCATTGGCGTCATCATCGGAGGGGTGTTGGGAGGGGTGGTCTTTCTTCTCGTCGGCATCACCTGCTTCCTATGCTTCCTGAACCGGTGTCATCGCCGCCAGTCCCCTTCCTCCCCCGCTTCCCACCGTCGTCATCGCCGCCCATCACAGAGCGCTTCCGTCGTCGTGATGAATCCCGTCATCGTGAATCAGATGGCTCCTCCTCCATACCCTGGCATGAGCAACTCCGCTTTCATCGGCGATGACCTCCCACCGGCATATTCAGCGAATATTGCATTGCCTCCCCCTTCGCGTCTGGATGCTCCACCACCATATTCGGATGCAATGATGGAATCTCACCCACCTTCACCGTTAGGTGCTGTACCGTTTTTGTAAATTTTTGTATGTATTCGTTTGTTTTATTAGTTTTCACAGTGTATGGGAAAAATCGTAGATATTGTACCATTACAACAGAATAAGTTCATAGTTTTTTTTAAGTGAAAAGAGATGTTGCTTAACAAAAGGAAAAATATACAAAACACTTTTAATTGATCTGTAGTAGTTTCTGAGATAAATACAATTGAGTCACTCATCATCATGATCTGCCCTGCTGCATGGTGTTGGCGATCATGGCCCTCCATACGAATTTATCCCTTGTCACTGCAGTTACATCTCCCACCCTCTCTGTCCTCAGTCACTCTGCAAGTCTGTCCAATATTTTTTCTCTTGGTCTACCTGGTGCTCTCCTTCCGTCCATCTTTCCTGTTGTGACCATCGCTCTTAATTTCTGTTACCTCATAAAATGTGCTATAAATGTTTCTTGTCTTTTCGTATTCTTCTTCATTCATGTTCTTGTGTCTGCCTTCTTCAAGACTGTCTTGATTGTTTTCTTTGCTGCCCATGGAACTCTCGACATTCTTCTTAGAAATGACATTTCAGTTGCCTCAAATTTGTTCTGATTTTGCTTGTTGACTGTCCACGCTTCACATCCGAATAACAGTGTCATTTCTATATAGCACTCAAGAACTCTCTTCCTGATGTTAATTGATACTCACTAGTTTCAGTTTCAGTTTTAGTTTCAGTTTCAGTTTCTCAAGGCGATGTCTCTGCACTTTGAATGAATTCCATATGCACTACGTCACAGGTGCCATGTGATGGAGAAGATCCAGAATGATCACGGCACAAGCCTTAAGCTTGCACATAAACCCATGTGCTAGCCAGGTCCTGAGGTCCTACCTAGATAGTTCCTTAACCCTGCGGTAGGGAAGTGAGGTGGCAAAGACCTCAATTTTTCCCGGGGCCAACACCACGAGGTGGCGCCCATCCCCTCTCCCTTACTTCAAATTCATGTTCATATTCACTTTTTTTTTTAATCATGATTTCAGAAAGGCAAGAAGGCTAATTGGTCTTCAAGGGGTGGGACCTGGGAAATCTACTTACCCCTCCAATGATTTATACCAAGGCAGCCGAGCAGTGCCCTGCTCTTCACATTTTTCAACTGCCATGATATCTTCAGCTAGAAGTCATATGGGTTTGATTCGTTTTTCGTTCCCTTCCGAAGGACTAGACGTTCAGTTCAATTTTCCAGTCAAACTGAGTAGAAAAGTTGAGGCCTCTACGGGAAGCGAACCCTAGAACCTTGAGTTTAGTTATCGGCAAGCGAATGTCTGAACCATTCTGCCACTCTTCTCCCTTATCCATATTCAAGTGATCATTATAAATCGTTGTTTAAATAGCATGCTGTACTCCAAACTTTGGACTTGCCATGCATGACACAATATCAGACTTTTTAGTGGAGCATGTTGAACCCGAGCTGTTAGATGAGCTGACTGCACTCCGCTATGTTGTTTCACAAGTTTGACAATGTTCTGATACCTGTACCATTTTACGCAAGAAATAGGGCAAACTGAATACCTTGGTTTCCCATTTTTTTTATCACAGATTTACCTTATACTGCAGAATTCATTAGATTTCTTGTAGAACTTGTACATGGGAAAGTCACAGAATTGCTATTTTAGGGTCAGGTAGATTTTCCCAGTGTCCCCTGTGAGGATGCTGGGGATTTTTTCAGTATAAATAGTATTCCCATCTTTTCTGGAAATTCTGTGCTAAAAATTTCCTCTTTTTGTCACTGTGTCTGTTTTTGCCTTGCTCTTTTGCTTTCCATCTTTTTTTTCCTATCATTTTCTGCCTTGCTGGTCTGTTCACCTGTATGTG
Source organism: Monoplex corrugatus (assembly GCA_030674185.1). Classification (NCBI taxonomy): domain Eukaryota; kingdom Metazoa; phylum Mollusca; class Gastropoda; order Littorinimorpha; family Ranellidae; genus Monoplex; species Monoplex corrugatus. The sequence continues at coordinate 13,910,964 of JAPXFY010000033.1, forward strand.
TTTTGTAAAGCCTTACATGTTTTGGCTTAGGATTGATAATTGGGTACATGTATTTAGTGCATTTTTGGTTTCAAGGAAATGTGCTGTGCAGATGCAATTTTAGGTTATTTAGGCTTGTTTTTATATGTTTTAGTGTCCTTAGTTACATTTATATTTGTATCCAGGTTTGTTGTTTTTAATCCTTGGTGATAAATTGGATGGAGAGGTCAGTGCCATGGGGCATATCCTTAGATTGTATGTGTGAAAGCATTGATGTCTTTACTTAATTTTTTTCCAGGTGTTTTTTTGTTTTTGTTTTTGTGCAGTGAGGTATGGTATGCTTTTTGAGATAGTTATAACCCTGATATGGCTGTGTGCCGTTGGCTGGGCTTTAAACAACAGTAACAACATAGTAAATTTCAATTTGATGTTACGGGCAAACTGAGGAGAAAATTGAGGCCTCTGGAGGAAACGAACCCAGGAACTTTAAGTTTAGTTGTTGGTAGGCAAACGTCTGAACCATTTTGCCACTCGTTTCCTTACTTTCTTGGGCTTTCTTCTTTTATGATAATTACATTGGCTGTCTGATCCTTTTTCCTGAAGAAAAGGGAGACTATTTCATATCAGTTGGAAGTTTGAGAGGGATGGGGGCTGTGACAGAAAGGTGTTCAGAAGATTTTCTCATCGGTTTCTGGACAAATCTTTACTGAATTTGGGTCAGAGGTGTGGGCTAAGGGGTTGTGATTATGTTAAGTGTTAAGTTTGGTAGTCATGACCTCAAGGTCAAGGTTGCAGAGATCTTATCGAGCGTGTGCGACAGCACTTTTTCAGGAATTTCAGACAGTGTTTCCTTCTGTTTTTATTGTTGTGGTTGTCTGCCTTTGTCCCCACTGCATGTCAGGTTTTGTTTCCTCTTATGCTGTTTCTTTAATGATTGTTGTGTAAAAGGGAGATCGTTTGAGTGGCTTGACTATGTTGTATTTCTTTCTTTTTTTTTTTTTTTCATAGGTGTTGCCCGTACTCCAGCTGAAGAGGTGAGCAGGCCAGAGCCTCCACGACTTCGTCAGGGATACGAGTATTTAGACCCTGTGACGGAAGAGGAATATTCACACCTAGGTCCAGGTGTTGATCACGAATACCAAACGTTGTCTTCGACAGTGAGTCACGTACCCGATCAGCAAGGAGATGATGATTACAGCCAGTTGTCTTATGCCATTTCTGGCGTGTCTCAACCTTCTGAGACTTATGGGCCTTCCCCACCGCAGTACCAGTCGACGCAGAGTTTGGCCTTTGCCCAGCCTGGGTCTGAGAGATCGGCAGCAGTATCTCTTCCAATGCACCAGCGATCAGGGAACATGCCTGCAGTGGAACCACGCCGAGAACGACCACCTCTGATGCATCAGCATCCGCAGAAAGCGGCAGCATCGGAATCACATCGTGAGGAACCACGGCAACCACGGCTTCCATCAAATCAACAGACGCGATCCTCTTCATCACCATCACAGCCTGAACGACAAAGACCACTGGAGAATTTGCCATCACAGCAGCAAGGACAGATGCTGCCTTCTGCACCACCACCGCCACAACGACGACAACCGCAGCGGTCTTGGAACTCGTCATCAACACAGTCTCCACCACAGTCTCCACCACTACCAGCGCAAGATCAACAGCCAGAATCTTTGTCAGCTGTGCCACTGTCACAACAACCACTGTCACAGCTTGAGGTGCCTCCGTCAGCCTCAGAGCAGCAGCCTCAGCCGGCAGAGTCTCCAAGAAGTCTGCGGATCCGAACCATATCAGCGATGACAGAAGACTCCGCGCCCCATCGCCCTGAGTTCCAGCACCAGGATTCCAGTAACAGCATGGTTACATCTGTGTAAAAAATTTGTCATGCACCACTTCTCTCTTTCTGTCAAGATTCCCTAGCTGATGAAAACTGTCCACATAACTAGTTACCTGAACTCGTGAACTCAAGTATATTCTGAATGTAAAATACTGGAGTGCTTGAGTTCAGATCTAGTTACCTACTGATAGTGCACAAAGTCTATGTAACATTTTACAAGACCACTGCTGATAAATTTTCCTTCACTGATTCTCCCTTCACTGACTTCATGTTGTATTGGCTTTAGCCTCTCCCTTGGCTCACACTGATGTTTATGGCGTTATTATCAATCATTTGTATACATAGCACCATTCTCCAAACTCATTTGGATTCACTGCGCACTACACATAATCTGAGTTTCTGTGAAGTACAGAGAGCACCAGGTAGACCCGGGAAAAATATAGGACGGAATTGCAGAGTGGCTGAGGACCACAAGGGTGGAAGATGTGCTTATGGTAACAAGGGATAGATGCATATGGAGGGCCAGGATCGCCAACGCCATATGGCAGGGCACTTGATGATGATGATGACAGGGAACTCCAGCAGTTAGGTGAGCGGAACACGTTGCACTATGTTGTTGTTCCATCTGCTTCTTCCTTTGGGTTGTATTGTGGGCGGTTCCATGTTTCCCTAACCTTCAGGGTTGTATTGTGGGCGGTTCCATGTTTCCCTAACCTTCAGGGTTGTATTGTGGGCGGTTCCATGTTTCCCTAACCTTCAGGGTTGTATTGTGGGCGGTTCCATGTTTCCCTAACCTTCAGGGTTGTATTGTGGGCGGTTCCATGTTTCCCTAACCTTCAGGGTTGTATTGTGGGCAGTTCCATGTTTCCCTAACCTTCAGGGTTGTATTGTGGGCGGTTCCATGTTTCCCTAACCTTCAGGGTTGTATTGTGGGCGGTTCCATGTTTCCCTAACCAGGGTTGTATTGTGGGCGGTTCCATGTTTCCCTAACCTTCAGGGTTGTATTGTGGGCGGTTCCATGTTTCCCTAACCTTCAGGGTTGTATTGTGGGCAGTTCCATGTTTCCCTAACCTTCAGGGTTGTATTGTGGGCGGTTCCATGTTTCCCTAACCTTCAGGGTTGTATTGTGGGCGGTTCCATGTTTCCCTAACCTTCAGGGTTGTATTGTGGGCGGTTCCATGTATCCCTAACCTTCAGGGTTGTATTGTGGGCGGTTCCATGTTTCCCTAACCTTCAGGGTTGTATTGTGGGCGGTTCCATGTTTCCCTAACCAGGGTTGTATTGTGGGCGGTTCCATGTTTCCCTAACCTTCAGGGTTGTATTGTGGGCGGTTCCATGTTTCCCTAACCTTCAGGGTTGTATTGTGGGCGGTTCCATGTTTCCCTAACCCTTTGACTCCTTGCGAGACATCCCTCCTCACGCAATTTTCCAGTTTTTACAAGAGATCAATAGATTTCTCCTGACATGATTTTACAGAAGTTAACCTGGTTGTCTGACTTTCTCTTTGTTTCTGCCATGTTCCTTTGCTCTGTCATTTCTTCCTATCATTTTCTGCCTTGCTGGTCATCGCAAGTGCGTGTGTTCGATAAAGTCGCACATACTTTTTCTTAGGATTGATAATTGGGTACATGTATTAAGTGCATTTGTGGCTTTAGGGGGGTGAGATGTGCAGAAGCAAGTTTAGGTACTTTATGCCCATTTGTAGATTATGTTTTTGGTGTCCTTAGGTATGCTTAAATTTGCATTCAGGTGTGTTTTTTAAATCCCCTGTGTGATAAATTGGATGGAGTGGTCAGAGCCAGGGGCATGTCCTTAGATTATGTGGGCAAATGCATTGATATGTGTACTTGATTTTCTTTTCTTTTTCTTTTCCTATTGAAGTTTTGAATGTTTTGAAGTGGTTAATAGCCCTGATGTGGCTCTACACAGTCGACTGGGCTTTAAACGACAATAACAATAACAATTCCGAAATCACATTAGTGGATCACAGAATGTAGGCCAGTTTTTCACAGTGAAACTATGATGATGATGACGATGGGGATGATAATTATGATAATATGGATGTTCCGTTGTGGATGGAGACTGCATGACAAGGCAGTACTCTGTGCATGACAAGGCAGTACTCTGTGCATGACAAGGCAGTACTCTATGTATGACAAGGCAGATACTCTGTGCATGACAAGGCAGTACTCTGTGTATGACAAGGCAGTACTCTATGTATGACAAGGCAGTACTCTATGTATGACAAGGCAGTACTCTGTGCATGACAAGGCAGTACTCTATGTTATGACAAGGCAGTACTCTATGTATGACAAGGCAGTACTCTGTGTATGACAAGGCAGTACTCTGTGCATGACAAGGCAGTACTCTGTGCATGACAAGGCAGTACTCTGTGCATGACAAGGCAGTACTCTATGTATGACAAGGCAGTACTCTATGTATGACAAGGCAGTACTCTATGTATGACAAGGCAGTACTCTATGCATGACAAGGCAGTACTCTATGTATGACAAGGCAGTACTCTATGCATGACAAGGCAGTACTCTATGTATGACAAGGCAGTACTCTATGCATGACAAGGCAGTACTCTATGCATGACAAGGCAGTACTCTGTGTATGACAAGGCAGTACTCTGTGTATGACAAGGCAGTACTCTGTGTATGACAAGGCAGTACTCTATGCATGACAAGGCAGTACTCTATGTATGACAAGGCAGTACTCTGTGTATGACAAGCAGTACTCTGTGTATGACAAGGCAGTACTCTATGTATGACAAGGCAGTACTCTATGTATGACAAGGCAGTACTCTATGTATGACAAGGCAGTACTCTGTGTATGACAAGGCAGTACTCTGTGTATGACAAGGCAGTACTCTATGCATGACAAGGCAGTACTCTGTGTATGACAAGGCAGTACTCTATGCATGACAAGGCAGTACTCTATGTATGACAAGGCAGTACTCTGTGTATGACAAGGCAGTACTACTTGTATGACAAGGCAGTATCTATGTATGACAAGGCAGTACTCTATGTATGACAAGGCAGTACTCTATGTATGACAAGGCAGTACTCTATGTATGACAAGGCAGTACTCTATGATGACAAGGCAGTACTCTATGTATGACAAGGCAGTACTCTGTGTATGACAAGGCAGTACTCTGTGTATGACAAGGCAGTACTCTATGTATGACAAGGCAGTACTCTGATGTATGACAAGGCAGTACTCTATGTATGACAAGGCAGTACTCTATGTATGACAAGGCAGTACTCTATGTATGACAAGGCAGTACTCTATGTATGACAAGGCAGTACTCTATGTATGACAAGGCAGTACTCTGTGTATGACAAGGCAGTACTCTGTGTATGACAAGGCAGTACTCTATGTATGACAAGGCAGTACTCTGTGCATGACAAGGCAGTACTCTGTGTATGACAGGCAGTACTCTATGTATGACAAGGCAGTACTCTGTGTATGACAAGGCAGTACTCTGTGTATGACAAGCAGTACTCTATGTATGACAAGGCAGTACTCTGTGCATGACAAGGCAGTACTCTATGTATGACAAGGCAGTACTCTAGTATGACAAGGCAGTACTCTATGTATGACAAGGCAGTACTCTATGTATGACAAGGCAGTACTCTATGTATGACAAGGCAGTACTCTATGTATGACAAGGCAGTACTCTATGTATGACAAGGCAGTACTCTATGTATGACAAGGCAGTACTCTATGTATGACAAGGCAGTACTCTATGTATGACAAGGCAGTACTCTTGTATGACAAGGCAGTACTCTGTGATGACAAGGCAGTACTCTATGTATGACAAGGCAGTACTCTATGTATGACAAGGCAGTACTCTTGTATGACAAGGCAGTACTCTATGTATGACAAGGCAGTACTCTATGTATGACAAGGCAGTACTCTATGATGACAAGGCAGTACTCTATGTATGACAAGGCAGTACTCTATGTATGACAAGGCAGTACTCTATGTATGACAAGGCAGTACTCTATGTATGACAAGGCAGTACTCTATGCATGACAAGGCAGTACTCTATGTATGACAAGGCAGTACTCTATGTATGACAAGGCAGTACTCTATGTATGACAAGGCAGTACTCTATGTATGACAAGGCAGTACTCTATGTATGACAAGGCAGTACTCTATGCATGACAAGGCAGTACTCTATGTATGACAAGGCAGTACTCTATGTATGACAAGGCAGTATCTATGTATGACAAGGCAGTACTCTGTGTATGACAAGGCAGTACTCTATGCATGACAAGGCAGTACTCTGTGTATGACAAGGCAGTACTCTATTATGACAAGGCAGTACTCTTGTATGAGAAGGCAGTACTCTATGTATGACAAGGCAGTACTCATATGCATGACAAGGCAGTACTCTATGTATGACAAGGCAGTACTCTATGATGACAAGGCAGTACTCTGTATGACAAGGCAGTACTCTGTGTATGACAAGGCAGTACTCTATGTATGACAAGGCAGTACTCTATGTATGACAAGGCAGTACTCTATGCATGACAAGGCAGTACTCTGTGTATGACAAGGCAGTACTCTATGTATGACAAGGCAGTACTCTATGTATGACAAGGCAGTACTCTATGTATGACAAGGCAGTACTCTATGCATGACAAGGCAGTACTCTGTGTATGACAAGGCAGTACTCTTGTCATGACAAGGCAGTACTCTATGTATGACAAGGCAGTACTCTGTGTATGACAAGGCAGTACTCTATGCATGACAAGGCAGTACTCTGTGTATGACAAGGCAGTACTCTATGTATGACAAGGCAGTACTCTATGTATGACAAGGCAGTACTCTGTGTATGACAAGGCAGTACTCTGTGTATGACAAGGCAGTACTCTATGTATGACAAGGCAGTACTCTGTGTATGACAAGGCAGTACTCTATGTATGACAAGGCAGTACTCTGTGTATGACAAGGCAGTACTCTATGCATGACAAGGCAGTACTCTATGTATGACAAGGCAGTACTCTATGTATGACAAGGCAGTACTCTATGTATGACAAGGCAGTACTCTATGTATGACAAGGCAGTACTCTATGCATGACAAGGCAGTACTCTATGCATGACAAGGCAGTACTCTATGTATGACAAGGCAGTACTCTATGTATGACAAGGCAGTACTCTATGTATGACAAGGCAGTACTCTATGTATGACAAGGCAGTACTCTATGCATGACAAGGCAGTACTCTATGTATGACAAGGCAGTACTCTATGTATGACAAGGCAGTACTCTATGCATGACAAGGCAGTACTCTATGCTTCACCTGTCTCCCCTGTTGGCGTCACTGGGTTCAGTATTGGCCGTCGCACACCTGGACACCACCATCTCTGTCCAGGCGCTCTGTCTTGACTTTAGTGGACAAGTTCTTGAATATTTAGGCCACTGATGTTGGTCATGTTCTCGATGTACGGGATTGGAGGTCTGCCTTTCTTCCTTTTTGTCTCTGTTTTTCCTTGAAAGATGGTTGCCATGAGGTCCGTGTTCTTGTTGCGTGACACATGGCCAGTGTATTTTAGTCTTCTCTTGTTGATGTCTTCTAGTAGTATCAAGTTCTTCCAGGACACTTCCATTAATTCTTCTATAGGTCTGTTTGACACGTACTAGTCTCCGGTAAAATCACATCTCTATGCTTACTTTCATAATAATGCAAACTGCCCTCCTTATACAGCTCTGAACATCCCACTGAGGGCTAGGATTTCCATGTCACCGGGCATTTCAACAGTTCTACAGCTGGATCAGTGAGAACACTTTTCTGTGATGCGGCGCCTGAGGACATTTTTACATTTTTATCATTTTACAACTCGTTCACTGACACTTTTCCTGTGATTGTTTTTTTTGGGGGTTTTTTTTTTTTTAGTACACTTTTTTTATTTGAAAGATTTTTGTATGAAAGAACATATGTTTCATTTTTATTTAGAATGATAACAACTTTTGGTGCATGTTTTTTATGAAAGTGCATGCAGTTTATTTTGGTTTAGGCATATATTTTTTTATTCAAGATAATCATTTTTCTTTTGTTGTTTAGTAGTTTACTTTTTGTAATGAAAATGTATGAGTTTATTTGATTCAGGCCATTTTTTTTTTCGTTCAGGATAGTGCATTTCTTTCCTTATGACACAGTGTCATTCTCATAGACATAACTTGATATAACTTAGACATTTTATCTTCTTTTTTTTAAGCCTTTGACCCCTGCACCCTGTCCACCAGCATTCTGCATTGTCAACCATGCTAGCAAAGCAAAAACTTAACCCTTTGAGTCCCTCACCTTGTCCACCAGCTTCCTGCAGGAAGCTGATTGATAGGGTAATGGAGTTAAAGGGGTTAAGGTTTTGCAGTTGGTGGATAGGTGTATAAGTAGATTTGAATTTGAGATTTAGGGTTTGGTCAGATTTTTACATTTTGAACATTTTACAACATGTTCAGTAAGACCTTTTTTTGAATAATTTCTCCATGAATATATATATATATATATATATATATATATATATATATATATATATATATATATATATATATATATATATATATATATATATATATATATATATATATTCATCATCATGTCGAGCTTGCTTGGCTATCCATGACAAGTTTCCTCCATCCTTCTCCGTCAGACATTGCAGTAGGTAGTTCAGCATACTTGACAGCCCATATTATCCATCAGTTGGTCGATGAAGGTCTTCTTTGGCCATCCTGGTCTTTGTTTGCCATGGCTGGGTCTCCATAGTAGAACATCCCCCACCAGTTCTTCTTTGCTATGCCAGCAGTTTCCGGTGAAGCGCAGTCTTTGTTGACGTATTGATTTACTGATTGGTGGGATCTTGCCATATAACTCTTTGTTAGTTGGATGTTCTCTCCAGAATTTGTTCAGGGTTGCATGCAGCATTCATGTGTATGCTCCATCAATCTTCCTCTCCAAGTCGTTGTTAGGGTCCAAGAGATTGAGCCATATGTAAGAACAGACTCTACTGCTGCTCGGAAGAAGTTCCTTTTCAGGTTGTCTGATAGATTGGATTTCCAGATTTCCATATATAGATATAGATGTAGATATATATGTATAGATATAGATGTAGAAATATATATATATATATGTCTTTAATGGATGTGTATGTTTTTTATTTATTTTCATAAGATTTTGAAAATCTTTCTTTCTCTCCCATTTTCTATGCAACATTTGTGGTCTCTGATTTTTCATAATGCTGTGATGAAATTGACCATGAAGATGATAATCATGACGCTATCCTGGATTTAGACTGCATGACAGGGTTGTACTGAATGCTTACTTCTGTAACATGCCCTGTCATCAGCCAGGCCTGAGAGATACAGACACCTGTCATGTCGGTCAGGAAATTCAAGCAACACCCTCAATGGTGTATCCACGAAGTGGATGAGACTCAGCTGCATGGTCCCAAGTCTTCCCAACGAGCCCATAGCACACCCAGTTCTCAGTCGGGGTGGTTTGGGACCAAAAAATCCCACTACGATTTTGGCAGGACCGACAAGATTTGAACCCACAACCATCCAGTCCATCACGATAACCACCGCACCATGATGAATTGGTTTGAGCATATGTTTTATTTAGGATAGTAAATTTCTTTTTGTTTTATAATACATTGTGGTTACTGCAGATATACTATGATGTAAGTGGAAAATTGTGTTACCCTTATAGTGTTTGCTTACTTTTCTGTAGTTAGTTTGAATCATAAAAATTGTGATTACATTGATTTGAACTTTGACTTGATATAACGGTGTATTTGATTGGTATTTTTCAGTTGATATGTAAAGTTTGTTAAAGTAAGTTGAATTGCGATTTTTGTTGTATTTTGGGGGGTTTTTTTGGTTAAGTAATTTGAATTTTTATATATATTTTTTTTACTTATTACAACATTATTTTGATAGAAATGGATGATTTTATTAGTCACTTTAGACAGTAATCGTTGCTTGTGTAATAATTTTATCCCTGAAATGTACTTTTTCATCAGTTGATTTCAGTGTTGGCTTTTTAACATTTTTTTTTGTTTTGTTTTTATTTTGCAGTGGGTTTTTTGTGTTTCCCCCACCCAATTCATTCAGTTTGTAAAGCAAGTTTAACCTTACATTTTTTTTTCTTGTTAGTTACTTTTAAACTTTGGCTTGACATAATGTGATTTTTTTTAACAGTTTTTTTTTTTTTTCATACTGTTTGTGTCAATGATTTAATGTTTTTCATGAAACCGATTTTTTGGTTGTGTTGACATAAGTGATTTTTACCTTGAAAGGTGCTTTTACGTCAGTTGACTTCAACATTGTTGTGATATGATGGATGATTTCATTGGAGTTTTTGAGAGGGGTTGTATATACTGTGTGCGGTTCATTCTAAACATGAAATTTATTTTTCACTCAGCGTTATCTTTCTGTCATGCTGACATGACCTTTCTGATCTGCTGAATTGTGAATTGAAGTGAAATTGTGCCCTGTATGTTGATGAAGCCTTTCTCTTTGGGGGGGTTAACCCTTTGACTCCCGCACCCTATCCACCCACTGCAAAAACTTAACCCTTTGACTCCCTCACCCTATCCACCAGCTTTCTACAGGAAGCTGGTGAATAGGGTGAGGGAATCAAAGGGTTAAGTTTGAACCTGTGCAGTCACACCTGTCAGTGTGGAACGGATGGAATGCTACACGATTCTTCTGAAACTGATGTGAGGTGAAGGTCACTGCGAGTTTTGCTGTTTTGCTTATCAGACGTCGGCAGCAAAGACGAAAAAAGCACATAAATGCCTTTTCCTGATAATGTTTGTTTCAGTAATTTTTGCTTTGGCTAATCAAAGAACTTCATTAATTTGTTACAGCTCTGTCAGAAAACTTCTTCGAATCAGTGAGTTTCACAACTTTACTAGAAGATGCCATTTGCAAAATGGGTGTCAGCTCAATGCTGAGCATTGCTTGGCTGGAGGATGTGAGTCATCCATTTTGAATAGATCAGTCTGTTGAAATGATTGGGTTGGACCCAGTGCCTGGGGCTGTTTTAGATATACGTTTGTTTACCTTGACAGACAATCTGTTTCAAAATTATGACACCCTGTCCTCTCAGAATGTATGGTTGAAATGGCTATTGTGTCAGTCTTGTGTTTTTTTTCATTTTCAGCTGAAGCGGATTCTGGAGACACCAAACTTCTGTATGGAGTTAGCTTAAAGTAGTCATTAAATTGTTTAAAGTAAAGCTTTTCTTTGATCTACACAGTCAGTATTTGGTGGTTCTTTTGATTGGATTTGGTCATTTTGACGAGATGAAGACACGCTGTAACCCTTGTCAGGGTACGTGTGCTTATTGAGCGTTATCTTAGGGGGGAAAATGTCATTTAGCACTGATTTCATGGTGATGGGTCTCATTTGTAAAGCTGCAGGCATTTTCCATTGATCGTATGAGTTATGAACTAAACTGACCCAAAAAATTGTGATTGGGGTATTTTTCTGCTAAGGAATTCTTCAACATCAGAATATCAGATCAGTCTGTTCTGAAATTCCATATCCTGAATTAAAATGCAAATTTGTGATGACAATTATTTTATTTGCCCATTTTTCATGGGAAATGGTGGAGATGACTGCATAATATTATTGCCAAATGTTAAGGTGATTTCCCACAAATTGAGTCAAGGACGTAAAGTACATATCTGAGAAATGAATGAAATAAGTAAATTCTGTTGTTTTGATTATTTGTTTGGGGTTTTTCCCTTTTGTTTGTTTGTTTTTTGTTTTTTTTTGTTTTTTTAGAATGATTTTCTAAAGTTCAGCTAAACATGAGGGTTAGGGGATGGGGGAAGTATACCTGATCTGTCATCTCTTTGTCCTGAAATGCAGTGAATGTCGCCTATTTCTTTGTTGCCTTTTGAGTCTTCTTGACAAGAGTCAGTTGACTAAAATTTGCACTTGTTGATTTTGCTTATTAGATATGTCACTATGTGTCTTTTTTATATACATGATTCTTTTTGCATACAGTTGCTTATTAGATATGTCACTATGTGTCTTTTTTATATACATCATTCTTTTTGCATACAGTTGCTTATTAGATATGTCACTATGTGTCTTTTTTATATACATCATTCTTTTTGCATACAGTTGCTTATTAGATATGTCACTATGTGTCTTTTTTATATACATCATTCTTTTTGCATACAGTTGAGTGTTACTTTTTCTTTTGAAAAAGGAAGAGAAACAAGAACTCATTTTGTCAAAACTGGGAAATAGCCATGATTTTTCTATACACAGATCATGATTTTTCCTGTATATATAAACAAATATTGTTATAATTACTTGTTCTTTATTTTTTTTAATTGAAAACTCAAACATTACAGGAACTGCTGCCTTCATGTTGATAATTCTTTATACTGTCGACAAATATCATTATCAGTACTTGTCTTTTTTTACTTAAAGATTTGAATACTACAAGAACTACTTCCTGTTGATAATTATTTTTCCTGTGTATGTTGTTATAATTAGTTGTTGTTGTTGTTTTTTTCATTTTATCTTATCATATATAACAGGGACTTCTTCCTTGACGTTCATAATTCTTTACAATGTGAATGCAAACAGATACTGTTATAATTTTTTTTTTTTTCATACAAAGACTTTTATCATTGTCCTTTTAAGTGCTGCATGCTTTTGTTTCACGCGAATGAGACTTCTGTTTATTCATTTATTTTGCAGAATCATGATTGTGTGGCATTGGGTTTCAAGACAAAGTTGTAAAGGCATTTTGATGCAAGTCAAATCGGGGGCATTGACCTTTCAAAACGTTCTGTTTATTTTAGGAGATGACTCAGGTTCCAGTAATTTCCATAGTGGCATTTTTGTCAGACTGATGTGAATTGATTTACCTTTCCTCCCGTGGGGATGCTGGGGGCTCATTCAGTATAAATAGCATCCCCACCTTCTGGAAATTCTGTTAGAAATTTCCTCTTTTCTGTCACTGTCTTTGTTTCTGCCTTACTCTTTTGCTTACTGTCATTTCTTCCTATCATTTTCTGCCTTGCTGGTACATTCACCTGTATGTGTTCGATAAAGTCTTACATACTTTCTCTTAGGATTGATAAATGGGTACATGTTTTAGGTACATTTTTGGCTCTAGGGATGCGAGATATGTGGAAGCAGTTTTAGGTAATTTATGCCCGTTTTTATATATGTTTCGGTGTCCTCAGTTATGCTTAAATTTGTGTTCAGGTGTGTTTTTTTTAAATCCCCTGTGCGATAAATTGGATGGAGTGGTGAATGTTTGGGGCATATCCTTAGATTATGTGTGCAGATGCATTGATATGTGTATTTAATTTTCTTTCCTTTCTTTTTCCCTGTTGAAGTGTTGTATGTTTTGAAGCAGTTGTAGCCCTGATATTGCTCTATGCAGTCTGCTGGGCTTTAAACAACAATAACATAACACATAATTGATTTACATAAATTGTAAGCAGTAACTGATGTCAGAGTGAGGCATAAGAGAAATCTTACATCATTACACACAATACAAAGAGAAACCTAACATCATCACACAATACAAAAAGATATCTTACATCATCACACACAATACAAAAAGATATCTTACATCATCACACATAATACAAAGAGAAACCTCACATCATCACACAATACAAAAAGATATCTTACATCATCACACACAATACAAAAAGATATCTTACATCATCACACACAATACAAAAAGATATCTTACATCATCACACACAATACAAAGAGAAACCTTACATCATCATGCACAATACAGAGAGAAACCTTACATCATCATGCACAATACAAAGAGAAACCTTACATCATCACACACAATACAAAAAGAAACCTTACATCATCACGCACAATACAGAGAGAAACCTTACATCATCATGCACAATACAAAGAGAAACCTTACATCATCACGCACAATACAAAAAGATATCTTACATCATCACACACAATACAAAAAGATATCTTACATCATCACACACAATACAAAGAGAAACCTTACATCATCATGCACAATACAGAGAGAAACCTTACATCATCATGCACAATACAAAGAGAAACCTTACATCATCATGCACAATACAAAGAGAAACCTTACATCATCATGCACAATACAAAGAGAAACCTTACATCATCATGCACAATACAAAGAGAAACCTTACATCATCATGCACAATACAAAGAGAAACCTTGCATCATCACACAATACAAAAAGAAACCTTACATCATCACACACAATACAAAGAGAAACCTTACATCATCACGCACAATACAGAGAGAAACCTTACATCATCATGCACAATACAAAGAGAAACCTTGCTATCATCACATAAACTACAAAGAGAAACCTTACATCATCACACACAATACAAAGAGAAACCTTACATCATCACACAATACAAAGAGAAACCTTACATCATCATGCACAATACAAAGAGAAACCTTACATCAACATGCACAATACAAAGAGAAACCTTACATCATCATGCACAATACAAAGAGAAACCTTACATCATCACACAATATAAAAAGAAACCTTCACATCATCACACAATACAAAAAGAAACCTTACATCATTACGCACAATACAGAGAGAAACCTTACATCATCAACACAATACAAAAGAAACCTTACATCATTACGCACAATACAGAGAGAAACCTTACATCATCATGCACAATACAAAGAGAAACCTTACATCATCACGCACAATACAGAGAGAACCTTACATCATCATGCACAATACAAAGAGAAACCTTACATCATCATGCACAATACAAAGAGAAACCTTACATCATCATGCACAATACAAGAGAAACCTTACATCATTACACACAATACAAAGAGAAACCTACATCATCAAACACAATACAAAGAGAAACCTTACATCATCACACACAATACAAAGAGAAAACCTTACATCATCATACACAATACAAAGATAAACCTTACATCATCATGCACAATACAAAGAGAAACCTAACATCATCACACACAATACAAAGAGAAACCTTACATCATCACACACAATACAAAGAGAAACCTTACATCATCACACACAATACAAAGATAAACCTTACATCATCATGCACAATACAAAGAGAAACCTTACATCATCAAACACAATACAAAGAGAAACCTTACATCATCAACACAATACAAAGAGAAACCTTACATCATCAACACATACAAAGAAAACCTTACATCATCACACAATACCAAGAGAAACCTAACATCATCACACACAATACAAAGAGAACCCCTAACATCATCACACACAATACAAAGAGAAACCTTACATCATCACACAATACAAAGAAAACCTTACATCATCACACACAATACAAAGAGATATCTTACATCATCACGCACAATACAAAGAGAAACCTTACATCATCAGTAGGCCTCACTCGGTCATGACTGACCATGGACAAAGTACATCCGTTCTAATGTCTACATGGGCTGTCTGCTTGGTCCAAGCAGCGTCGCCTGTGACTGTACAGACCAATGCGAGAGAGGCAGTCTCTGTCGCAGCGGTCGCATGTGTATGCTGATGCTGGTCTGTTGGCTGTCATCCCTTTTCTGCGAACTCGCTTTTCTGCTGCAGCAGCTGACAGTTTGTCCTCACCAATCCGCAGCTGTTTCTTGAGAGTAGTTCTCCAGCTGTTGCGGTCGTCTGCGAGGTCCTCCCAGCTGTATCTCAGCTGTGGGCGGCCAATGTTTCTCTGCCCTGTGGAAAGCTCACCATAAAGGATGTCTTTTGGGATGCGACCATCTTCCATGCGGCGAACATGGCCCAACCAGCGCAGCCGACCTGTCTTAGCATGGTATGCATGGTTGGGAGGCCAGCGCAGGTTAGGACTTCGGTGTTGGTCACCTTGTCTTGCCAGGAAATGCCAAGTATGCGC
This sequence comes from Monoplex corrugatus, assembly GCA_030674185.1. Lineage (NCBI taxonomy): Eukaryota > Metazoa > Mollusca > Gastropoda > Littorinimorpha > Ranellidae > Monoplex > Monoplex corrugatus. Next base: position 13,926,728 of record JAPXFY010000033.1, read on the forward strand.
CGTAGGCTTCTCAGGTGGAAGGTATTGAGCCTTTTCTCCTGATGAGCATGCGTGGTCCACGCCTCGCTGTCATACAGCAAGGTGCTGAGGACACAGGCGTTGTATACAGCCATCTTTGTCTTTGTGGTCAGCTTGGGATTTGTCCACACCCTTTGTGTGAGGCGGGCTAGTGTCATCACACACAATACAAAGAGAAACCTCACATCATCAAACACAATACAAAGAGAAACCTTACATCATCACACACAATACAAAGAGAAACCTAACATCATCACACACAATACAAAGAGAAACCTTACATCATCACACACAATACAAAGAGAAACCTCACATCATCAAACACAATACAAAGAGAAACCTTACATCATCACACACAATACAAAGAGAAACCTAACATCATCACACACAATACAAAGAGAAACCTAACATCATCACACACAATACAAAGAGAAACCTAACATCATCACACACAATACAAAGAGAAACCTTACATCATCACACACAATACGAAGAGAAACCTCACATCATCAAACACAATACAAAGAGAAACCTTACATCATCACACACAATACAAAGAGAAACCTAACATCATCACACACAATACAAAGAGAAACCTAACATCATCACACACAATACAAAGAGAAACCTTACATCATCACACACAATACAAAGAGAAATCTCACATCATCAAACACAATACAAAGAGAAACCTAACATCATCACACACAATACAAAGAGATATCTTACATCATCACACACAATACAAAAAGAAACCTCACATCATCATGCACAATACAAAGAGAAACCTTACATCATCACACACAATACAAAGAGAAACCTCACATCATCACACACAATACAAAGAGAAACCTCACATCATCACACACAATACAAAGAGAACACTCACCAATCAATCATCATGCACAATACAAAGAGAAACCTCACATCATCACACACAATACAAAGAGAAACCTCACATCATCACACACAACATAAAGAGAAACCTAACATCATCAAACACAATACAAAGAGAAACCTTACATCATCAAACACAATACAAAGAGAAACCTTACATCATCACACACAATACAAAGAGAAACCTTAATCATCAACACAATACAAGAGAACCTAACATCATCACACACAATACAAAGAAAACCTAACATCATCACACACAAACAGACTGTCACAGCATGCAAAA
>JAPXFY010000033.1:13932928-13955428 GCA_030674185.1 Monoplex corrugatus
CACACACGCACACGCACATGCACACACACCACACAAACACACACATGCACTGCACACACACATGCGCACACACACATATAAACGCATGCACACACACACACACACATGTACATGCACACATACAATCACACACACACATACACACACACGTACATACACACACATACATACACATACACATGTACACACACACACACACCCCACACACACACACACACGCACGCACACACACATACACACACACACACACACACACACAAACTAACCAAAAAGAATCACTAACAAAAAAACCCAAACCAACACAAAAACCTACCTCACACGACACCAAAGGTGGTACAAACATCATCATCATCATCAGGTGCCCTGCCACATGGCGTTGGCGACCATGGACTTCCAACCATCTATATCTCTCGTTGCCCCCAGCATCTCCCCCACCCTCCTCATCCCCAGCCACTCTGCAAGTCCGTCCAGCATTCTCTCCCTGGGTCTACCTGGTGCTCTCTTTCCCTCCAGCTTTCCCGTTGTGACCAGGTGCTCCAAATCCCCCTTTCTCATAAAATGGCCTATAAATGTTGCTTGTCTTTTCCTAATCTTCCTTATGAGTGATCTACTTGTGTCTGCCTCCATCAAGACTGTCTCGTTTGTTTTCTTTGCTGTCCATGGAACTCTCAACATTCTTCTGAGAAACCACATCTCGGTTGCCTCGATCCTGCTCTGGCTTTGCTTGTTGACTGTCCACACCTCGCATCCATACAACTGTATTGGTTCTATATAACATTCAAGGACTCTCTTTCTGATGTTAATTGATAGGTATTTGTTGGTAAGAATGCTTTTCATCTTCTTGAATGCTGTTTTGGCTTGGACGATTCTGCCAGCTATTTCCGATGTGCATCTGCCGTCTGATGAAATGACCGTTCCCAGGTATTTGAACTTATTAACCTGTGTCAAGGTTGTGCCATTTGCTGTTATTTTGCATGAGGGGATTTCATGTTTTTTACTGATCACCATGACTTCAGTCTTCCTGCTGTTTAGTTCCAACCCCTTACCTTTGCTTTCTATTTCTAGTATATTCACAAGGTTTTGTAGGTCCCTTTCATTTTCTGCAATTAGCACGGTGTCATCAGCGTACCGAATGTTGTTTATCATTTTCCCTCCAACCTTTAATCCAGGGTCTTCTTCTAGGTTTCTCATGATGGAACATAGATAACAAGAAAAGAAGAAGACAGCCACACAAGGTTTTGCAAAGAGAAGCACTGTGGGTGTGTGATAGCCACTACGCCACAACAACTGCTGGCACTCACAATGTTATGGTCTTGTTAGTCAGCTGTGATCGATCAGTCATTGGTATCAGTATTGATTTCTGCGAGTGTGTGTATTGTATGTGTGTAAGAGAGAGAGAAAGAACGTGAGAAAGAGAGAACGAGAGAGAGAGAGGGGGTGGGTGGGAGGGAACGAATAAAGAATAAACAACAACAAAAATCTGTTTTTTAAATGTAAGAAGTCTTTCTCTCTGTCTCTCTCAGTCTCTCTGTCTCTCTCTGTCTTTTCTCTCAGTTTCTGTCAATCTGTCAGTCTCTCTCCCCCCACTGTCTGTCTCTTCTTCTCTGCATGTTTCTCTCTCTCTCTCTTCTCTCTCTCTCTCTCTCTCTCTCTCTCTCTCTCCTCTCCTCTCCTCTCTCCCCTCTTCTCTCTCTCTTCCCTTCTTTCTCTCTCCTCTCCTCCTCCTCTTTCCTCTTCTCTCTCTCTGTCTCTCTGTCTCCCCCTCTCTCCCTTCTCTCTTTCTCCCTCCCTCTCTCTCTCTCTCCCTCCCTCTCTCTCTCTCTCCCTCCCTCTCTCTGCTCTCTCTCAACTCCCTCTCTCTGTGTCTCTCTCTTTGTTTCTCTCTCTCTCTCTCTCGTTCTCTCTGCCGCCCCCCCCCCCCACCCCCCGTCTCTCTCTCTCTCTCTTCGGCTTCTTTTTCTATTACTGCAGGTACAAATTCAGTGTCGCCCTTTCCTCTCTCCCCCCCTCCCCCATTTTATTCCTCCACATCTTCAATACTGTGTCAGTGGCACTGTACCCATGTTACACATCATAGCTACCGGTACTCTCCATCGGACACAACTGAAGCACCAATGCCTGGAAATCAGCGGCAGCCAACGATGTTGATCTGCCGTGTGGCCCCCCACCAGGGAAGACCGTGCACTACCGCCGGGTCACTTTGGTGGCGTTTAGCCATGCCTGTTCTGATCCAACTTCACTGAGGACACTGTCTCTAATGGATTGATAGACGGATGGACTCTCCAGTGGATCCCATAGATTAAGTAGGCGTGCTGATCCTTTATCACCTGGTGAGGAGTTTTCAGATAGGATTAACCTTGGTGGAGTTTAGTCACACCTGTTGTGATCCAATGTTACTACTACTTCTACTACTACTACTACTACTACTACTGCTGCTACTACTACTACTACTACTACTGTTGCTGCTGCTGCTGCTGCTGCTACTACTACTATTACTGCTGCTGCTGCTATTACTACTACCACTACTATTACTGCTGCTGCTGCTATTACTACTACCACTACTATTACTGCTGCTGCTGCTATTACTGCTGCTGCTGCTATTACTATTGCTGCTGCTACTACTACTATTACTACTACCACTACTATTACTACTACTACTACTATTACTGCTGCTGCTGCTATTACTACTACCACTACTATTACTTTTGCTGCTGCTACTACTACTGCTGCTGCTGCTGCTACTATTACTGCTGCTGCTGCTATTACTACTACCACTACTATTACTACTACTACTATTACTACTACTACTGCTGCTGCTGCTACTATTACTGCTGCTGCTGCTGCTACAGCCACTACTATTACTATTACTGCTGCTGCTGCTACTACTATCACTGCTAGTACGACTACTACTACTATTACTACTAACAATAATAATAATAATGACGATGATAATAGTAAATATGATAATAACCATAAGAATTATAATGTTGATAACAACAGTAACTACAACAGTAACAGCAAAAATAGCAACAACAAGAATAATAACAATGATAATAATAATAATAAGATGATGATGATTTATAATGATAATAACAATAACAATTATATTAACAACAGCAATAATAATAAAAAGAATAATAAAATCACCATAGTGTTAATAATAATGACAATGATAATAATAATAACGATGATGATGATGATGATGCTGGTGGTGGTGGTGGTGGTAATTTATAATGATAATAACAACAATAATGATAATAGTGATGATGATGATGACGACACAGCTGGTGATGCTGGTGTCAGTAACAGCTGATAATGTTAGCCTCAGTGTCTGCAAACCTCCCACATAACGACACTAAGTGCTTAGTAGTGGAGCCAGACGGAGGGGAGAAGTGCCTTGATATTAACCCTTTTGTCTCCCGCACCCTGTCCACCAGCATCCTGCATTGTCAACCATGCTAGCAAAGCAAAAACAAACAACCCTTTGACTCCCTCACCCTATCCTCCAGCTTCCTGCATACTCATGTGATCAGCAGAGCACCTTACGACACACTGAAACACACACACACACACACACACACACAACACACACACACACACACACACACACACACATCACACACACACACATATATATATATATATATATATATATATACATACACATACACACAACACACACACACACACACACACACACACACACACACACAACACACACACACAAACACAATCGTCTAATATCACTCATAGTGAAAAGACGTTAAATCAAAGAACGAACACAAACACACATACACACACTGACACACTCAAACACACACACATGCACACACACACAAACACACATACACTCACACACACACACACATATACACACAGACACATACGCACACACATATATATATATATATATAATATATATATAATATATATATATACACACATACATATACATACACACACTCACACATACACACACATACACACACACATACACACACACACACACACACACACACACACACACACACACACACATACATACGTACACGCGCACACATATACACAGACACACACTCACACACACACACACACACACACACAGAAAGAAAGAGGCAGTTGCAGAATTGATTATCAGTAAAAGAGGTGGGTTTTTAAATTGGATTTAACAGCAAAAAGGGTGGATGACTGAGATTCAAAAGGTTAAGTTTTTGCACTTGGTGGATAGGGTGCGAGAATCATTAGGTTAACCCTTTGACTCCTGCACCCTATTCATCAACTGCAAAAACTTAACCCTTTGATTCCCTCACCAACTTCCTGAATCAAAGGGTTACGTTTTTGCTTTCTAGCATGGTTGGCAATGCAGGAAGCTGGTGGATAGGGTGAGGGAGTCAAAGGGTTCAGTTTTTGCTTTGCTAGCATGGTTGGCAATGCAGGAAGCTGGTGGATAGGATGAGGGAGTCAAAGGGTTAAGTCTTTATTTTGCTAGTATGGTTGACAATGCAGGAAGCTGGTGGACAGGGTGCGGGGAGTCAAAGAGTCAAGTTTTTTGCTTTGCTAGCATGGCTGGCAAATGCAGGATGCTGGTGGTCAGGGTGTGGTGGTCAAAGGGTTAAGGAGACTGCCAGCACGACCCCTGTGCCCTCCACCTCATCCCACTCCACCACCCCGCTACCCATGAAGCACCAGCCAGCACGGCCCATCAACGGCATTCCCCTGTCTGTCTCCTCCCCCCCCCCCCACCCCCGCCATCCCACGAAGCAGAGCAGAGCAGACCACAGACGTGGTCGTTCATTCCCCTGCAGGCGCGGCGGAAAGGGCAGAATGGATCCACACGTACAATTAGTCATCGACTTGTCTTCTGTCAATGATAACTAATCAGTCTGTATTGATTGCTCCTTCTGTGTGTGTGTGTGGGGGGGGGGGGGGTAGGGGAGGGAGGGAGGGGAGAGAGAGAGGGAGGTGTGTATATATATGTGTGTGTGTGTGTGTGTGTGTGTGTGTGTGAGTGTTGATGGGTGGGTGTGTATAGGTAGGTGGGTCTATCTATCTATCTATCTGTCTATCTATCTATCTATCTATCTATCTGTCTGTCTATCTATCTATCTATCTATGTATCTGTCTATCTATCTATCTAAGGTCTATCTATCTATCTATCTAAGGTCTATCTATCTATCTAAGGTCTATCTATCTGTCTATCTAAGGTCTGTCTATCTATCTATCTAAGGTCTATCTATCTAAGGTCTATCTATCTCTATCTAAGGTCTATCTATCTATCTACGAGCGTATCTAAGGTCTATATATCTATCTATCTGTCTGTCTGTCTATCTATCTATCGATCGATCTATCTATCTATCTATCTGTCTGTCTATCTATCTATCTATCTATCTATCAATCTATCTATCTATCTTTCTATCTATCTATCTATCTATCTATCTATCTATCTATCTATCTATCTATTCATCCATATTTATGTGTATAGATATGTCTGTATGCGTGTGTGTGTGTGTGTGTGTGTGTGTGTGTGTGTGTGTGTGTGTGTGTGTGTGTGTGTGTGTGTGTGTGTACGGGGGTGTATATAAGTTGATGGGTGTCTGTGTATATGTGTGTATATTGTATACATGTATGTGTGTGTGAGCGTGCGTGCGTGTTTATATATATATGTGTGTGTGTGTGTGTATGTGTAGGGGGAGTGAGGTCAGTGAGTGTCTATGCATGTATGTGTGTGTGGTTGTGTCTGCGTGTGTCTGCGTGTGTCCGCGTGCGAATGTACGTGTGTGCGTATGTGTGTGCGTGTGTGCATGGGCGATTGTGAGTGTGTGCTGCACGTGGGTGCCTGTGTGCGCCCATGCACGCGCGTGTGTGTCTGTGTATGTGTCATTCTTCTCAAAAAGAAAAAAAATATGTATAAAAGGAAAAGCAAAAGACAGACAGACAGAGATACAGAAAGAGAGAGAGAGAGAGAGAAAGAGAGAGAGAAAGAGAGAAACAGACAGAGACAGAGTGAGAGACAGAGACAGAGAGGGACATACAGACAGACAGAGAGAGACACACGCAGACAGACAGACAAACAGAAAGAAACAGACAGACAGACAGAGACGCACAGAGGGAGAGACAGAGAGAGAAGGTGGCAGGGAGTGGTAGCAGAAGGGGTGGTGGTGGGGTAGTGCACGATGTGAACAGACGGTTTGGACCAATTACGGCAAGTTAGCAAACACTTCTCTACCATATATCGAGGACTCTGTGTGTGTGTGTGTGTTGTGTTGTGTTGTGTGTGTGTGTGTGTTGTGTGTGTGTGTGTGTGTGTGTGTGTGTGTGTGTGTGTGTGGTGTGTGTGTGTGTGTGTGTGTGTGTGTTGTGTCTGTGTGTCTGTGTCTGTGTGTCTGTGTCTGTGTGTGTCTGTGTATGTGTCTGTGTGTATGTGTGTGTGTCTGTATGTGAGTGTGTGTTTGTCTATGTCTGTGTGTGTGTTTGTTTGTCTATGTCTGTGTGTGTGTCTGTGTGTGTGTGTCTGTGTGTATGTGTGTGTTTAGGGTAAGGGGTGGGGATGAGGGTGGGAATGGAAGTGATGGTGTGTGTGGTGGGACGGAGGCAAATGATAGAGAGGTCCAGAAGAGAGGAGGTATATTACGGGGATCATCATCATCAGTCCCGTAGTCTGGTTGACCGTTGGGGCACCACTGAAGATTTTGCAACCAACTTCCTCCACTCCTCACGGTCCTCAGCTTTCTGCAGAATGATATTCCATTCAAGGCCAGTCCACTCTCTGATATTACGGGGATGTGCACACACAAACAGAGACAGAGAGAGAGAGAGAGAGAGAGACAGACAGACAGACAGACAGACTGACAGACAGACAGACAGAGACAGAGACAGAGACAGAGAGACAGAGACAGTGAAAAAGTGAAAGAAAGAAAGTGAGAGCGAGAGACACAGTGAGAGAGAGAAAGAGGGAGAGAGACAGAGACAGAGAGAGAAGGACATTGTTGGATAGGGTAAGGGGGGTCAAAGAGTTTACGTGCATATTTGATGTTCTGCGTGCATGTACACAACGAGGAGGGGAGGGGAGGGGGAGGCTCTGGTAGGTCTGTACACATACACATGATGACCTGGGAGATTGACAACAACACCCCCCCCCCCCAAAACAAAAAAAAAACAAAAAACGAAGTAGAAAAAAGAAAAGAAAAGGAGCCATCGTCGTACTTTACCCTCCATACAACAGTTGTACAGATGCAAAGCCTGGACAATCAATACGCAGAGTCAGATCAAGATCAAGGCAGGTGAAAATGTGGTTTCTAAGAAGAATGTTAAGAATTCTGTAGACAGCAAAGAAAACAAATGAGACAGTCTTGAAAGAAGCAAACACAAAAAGAACATTAAAAAGAACAGGAAGAGACAAGCAATATATATGGGACATTTTATGAGACAAGAGAAATTTGAACGCCTGGTCACAACAGGAAACCTAGAGGGAAAAAAAGAACAGCAGATAGACCCAGGGAGAAAATATCAGACAGTTTTGCAGAGTGGATGGGGACAGAAATGGCAGGAGATGTACTTGTAGCGACAAGGGATAGATTCGTATGGAGGGCCATGACCGCCAACGCCATGCGGCAGGGCACATGATGATTATGATGATGATGATGGTGGTAGTGGTGATGGTGGTGGTGTGGTGGAGGTGGTGGTGATGATGATGATGATGATGGTGATGGTGGTGGTGGTGGTGATGATGATGATGTGGTGGTGGTGGTGGTGGTGATGATGATGATGTTGATGATGATGAGGAGGAGGAGGAGGAGGAGGATGACGACGACTACGACGACGATGATGACGACGACGATGATGACGGTGATGATGATGATGATGATGATGATGACGACGACGACGACGACGACGGTGGTGGTGGTGGTGATGATGATGATGATGACGATGATGATGATGATGATGATGATGATGATAATGATGATTTCTTTACCCACCAAAATTCCCAGGCAGGTAGTGTTTTCTCTCGTGGGCAAACATACCATCTACCAATGATGATTGAAGTACAGTGGCTAAAAGAAATAGAAAAAAAGGAGAAATAGTCAAGTGGACAAGACATCAGATTTCCAATTAGAAGGTTTGCAGTTCGATTCTACTCAGGTATGCCTACTGCCATGCTTCTGCTCCTGTCTGTCCCCAATGTCCCACCCTCACAAGAAAGAATGTCACAATCCAAAAAAGAAAAAACAAAAACAAAAAAATGAACAAAATGCAATGTGGAAAAAAAAGTAGCGCCAAATTTCCATGGAAGAATGGTACAATATCACGGTGGTTTGACTATTTCATTCCTTCTCCTCTCCCTCTTTTCTCTTCCTCCATCTTCCCCTTAGTCTCTCCGACCAAAAGGTCAGCGGTTCAAAACGAACAGACAAAACAATAAAAGAACAAATTGAGCCCAATTACCACAATAGAATGGGACAATGTAAGCATGGCTTGATCATTTTACATCCCCTACCCGCCCCTGCTCTTCTCTTCTCCTATTTCACTACGTTGTCTCAACTGGCAAAACACATAAAATAAAGCAAACGACAACAAAATCAAAGGTGCCCAATTTTTGTTTTTACAGAAAAATGGAATGATATTAGCAGGGCTTGACAATTTTTAATTTTCTCCCACCCCCCATCCCCCATTGCTCTGCTCTGCTGTCCTTCCCCTGCCGTCTCCAGACAAAAGGTCATTTGCCCAACATAAACAAAATGATAATATACTAACTGGTGCCCAATTTCCACAGAAGAATGAGACAATTTCAGTGTAGCATGACCATTTCCATCTTCACCATTTTTCCCTCTTCCCGTCCTCTTCATACAGAAGGTCATAAGCCAAAATAAACAAGCAAACAAACAAATAACCAAAACAAAAACAAACAACAACAAACTGAATAGTTCACTAGTTCCATAGAAGAATGGGAGAATAGCAGCGTGGCTTGAACCTTTTATATCCATCATCCCCCGCCCCCCTTCCATCTTGCTCTTCTCTCCTCCTCCTCCTCCTCCTCCCTCGCGCTGTCCAGACGGAAAGTCAACTGTGGAAATAAAACCAAGCGAAACAGCAGCATCAACAAGGATAACAGTGCTCAATTGTCACTGAAGAATGAACAATGTTACCCTGGCTTGTCCATTTTACAATTTCTCCCTCCTGCCTGTCCTCTCCTGACAGAGGGTCGACTGCCAAAACAAACAAACAAACAAACAAACAAACAAACAAACAACAGAACAACAAAATCCACATCGCCCTAGTTCCACGGTAGAAAAGGACAAATTTAGCATGGCCTGGCCATCTTACACCTTCTCCCCCTCTGGTATCGTCCCCCTTCCCCTTCCATTCCAGACGGACGGTCAACATCCAAAGTAAACAAGACAAAACAAAACAAAACAAAACAAAACAAAAAACAGCAACAGCAAAAACAATAACGACAACTTGAAGAACCAGTCGCCGTGGTGTAGTGGTTAACGCAACGGACTACCGACTGGAAGGTTGTGGGTTCGAATCCCCTTCAGTCCCTTCAAAAAATGTATCATTGTGCGATTTTCGGCTCGAACCGGCTCCTACCCACAGTTGGGCGTGTTATGGACTCATTAGGAAGACTGGGACCACACAGTCGAGTCTCATCCACTTCACGGATGCGTCATTGAGGGTGTTGCTCAAATCTTCTGACCAGCACCACTGGTGTCTGTATCTCTTGGGCCTGGTTGACGCCAGGACATATTATGAATGTAAGCACAGAGTACAGCCCTGTCACGCAGTCTCAATCGTATAATTATGGAACTCCATAACATCATGAATATCATCCTCATCGACATCATCATCATCGCATTGTATAAAAAAAAAAAAAGAAAGAAAGAAAATTGTGCCAGTTTCTGTGGCCATTAAGATGGCGTAGAAAATGGGACCAAAAAACAATGAATACAAAAGTAACCTCCCTGAGTGCGATGATCCTAAAAAAAACATAAAAATATTAGAAAAAAAAATCTTGAAGAATCCCCGATTTTCACAGCAGAACGGAACAATAACAGCATGGCCTGACCATTCCCCACCTTCTTCTTCCCCAACCTTCTTGCTGTCCTCTCCTTCATCCTCCCTCCCTCTTCAGACAGAAGGTCAACAGCCAATGAGAGACAGAGAGGGGGGATGGGTGGGGATCAAGACTTTTGACGTTTTTCTATCGCCTTCTTCTGGAAGCGTGGTGGGGGGTGGGGGTGGGGAGAGGTTAATAGAAGGGGGAGGGGGCGGACAGAAGAGGATAAGCACAGATTGATTCGGATTGTTCCGTGACGTACCTAGGTTTGGCTGGCTGTTGCCAATACTTAGTTGTCAGGAATCTAGTTGTTGTTGTTGTTGTTTTCTGTTCTTCTAAAATCATCATTATCGTCGTTGTCGTCATCATTTTAGCATCATTATCCTCATAACCAACGGTGGTCATTGTCACCATCATCACTATCGTCATCATCATCATCATCACCATCATCGGTATCATCATAATCATCGCCGTCACTATCATCGTCATCATCGTCGTCGTCGTCGTGTCGTCGCCGCCGCCGCCGCCATTATCATCATCGTCATCGTCGTCGTCGTCGTCGTCGTCGTCGGCGTCGTCATCTTCATCACCATTATCATCACCATCATACTTACCATCATCATCACCGCCATCACTATTGCCATCAACACCGCTACTGTCATCAACATCACTGTCGTCACCATCATCACCATCACATCATCATCATCATCACCATCATCATCATCATGTCAAACGTGATGAATATAACAGTAATTATAATACAGATGATGATGATGATGATGATGATGATGATGATGATGATGATGGCGATGACGATGATGATCATGGCAAACTTCTTCATCATCATCAGGTGCCCTGCCGCATGGCGTTGGCGATCATGGACTTCCATCTGTCTCTATCTCTTGCCGCCCCAAGCATCTCCTCCACCCTCCTCGTCTCCAGCCACTGCGGAAGTCCGTCTAGCATTTTCTCCCTGGGCCTACCTGGTGCTCTCTTTCCCTCCAGCTTTCCCGTTGTGACCAGGTGCTCCAAATCCCCCTTCCTCATAAAATGGCCTATAAATGTTGCCTGTCTTTTCCTAATCTTCCTTATCAATGATCTACTTGTGTCTGTCTCCATCAAGACTGTCTCGTTTGTTTTCTTTGCTGTCCATGGAACTCTCAACATTCTTCTTAGAAATCACATCTCGGCTGCCTCAATCTTGCTCTTGTTTTGCCAACAAATGCCTATCAATTAACACCAGGAAGAGAGTTCTTGAATGTTATATAGAATCAATACTGTTGTACGGATGGCAAACTTGTGTGGCAAAAATCCACTTTCCTTAGTAAACAAAAATAAACACGTACATGTGCAAAAAAAACAAAAAAAAACAAACAAAAAAAACAACAACAAAAAAACAAACAAAAAAAGACAGAAAGGGTGATGCTGCATCGGGACGACGCGCTGACTTCGAGCAGAGGTGGCCAAGATTCACACGGTAAATTTATTGTGACAAAAAGAGAGAGGAATACGATACGATACGATTCGATACAATGAGATACCACACAATACGATACGACACAATATGATACCATACCATACCATACTATACAATGCAATACAATGCAATACAATACAATACAATACAATACAATACAATACAATGCAATACAATGCAACGCAATGCAATAAAACTCAACACAACGTAACACAACACAACACAACACAACGCAACGCAGCACAGCACAAAACAACATATAGCAGCACAACACAACACAAAACAGCAAAAGACATAACAACACAGCACAACACAACACAACACAACACAACACAACACAACATAACACAACAGTGCACTGCACAACACAGCACAGAACAGCACAGCACAGCACAACACATAGCAGCACAGCACAGCACAGCACAACACAACATGACACAACACTTAGCAACACAAACAGCACAACACAACACAACACATCACAGCACAACACAACACAATGAAACGCAACTAAACACAACACAACACAGCACAACACAACACAACATGACACAACACTTAGCAACACAACACAGCACAGCATAACACAACACAACATGACACAACACTTAGCAACACAACACAGTACAGCACAACACAACACATCACAGCACAACACAACATCACAAAACAACTAAACACAACACAGCACAGCACAGCACAACACAACACAACATGACACAACACTAGCAACACAACACAGCACAGCACACAACACAACAAAAACGCAACTAAACAACACACAACAACATGACACAACACTTAGCAACACAACACAGCACAACACAACACAACAAAGACAGCACAATACAACACAACACAATACAATGAAACAACAATAACACAACACAACCAAACACACAAACACAACACAACACAGCACTGCATAACACACACAACAAGCACACACTGCACTGACAACAAACACAGCACATCACAGAACAGCACAGCACAACCAACAATCACAGCACAACACAACACAACACAGTACATCACATCACAGCATAACACAGCACAGCAAACACAACACAGCACAACACAGCACAGCACAACACAAACACACAACACAGACACAGCACAGCACACAAACACGACAAAACACAACACCACACAAACACAGCACACAAAAACAACACACACAACACAACACAACACAAACACACACACACAGCACACACACAACACAACCAACTCAACACAACACAGCACAGCAAACACGACAAAACACAACACAACACAAAACACAACACAACAACACAATACAACACAGCACAACACAGCACAGCACAGCACAGCACAGCACAGCAGCACAGCACAGCACAGCACAGCACAGCAAACACGACAAAACACAACACCACACAACACAAACACAACACAACACAACACAACACAACACAACACAACACAACACACACAGCACAGCACACACACAACACAACACAACACAACACACAACACACAACACACACACACACACAACACAACACAACACAACACAACACACACAGCAACACACAAAACACAACACAACACAACACAACACAGCACAGCAAACACGACAAAACACAAACACAACACAACACAGCACAGCAAACACGACAAAACACAACACAACACAACACAACAAAACACAACAAAACACAACAAAACACAACACAACACAACACAGCACAGCAAACAGACAAAACACAACACAACAAAACACAACACAACAAAACACAACACAACACAACACAACACAACAAGCAACACGACAAAACACAAAAACACAACAAAAAAACAAAACAAACACAACAAAACACAACACAACACAACACAACACGACAAAACACAACACAACACAACACAACAAAACACAACAAACACAACACAACACAACAAAACACAAGAAAAAACACAACCAACACAACACAACACACACAACACAACACAACACAACAAAACACAACACAACAGAACACAGCACAGCAAACACAACAAAACACAACACAACACAACACAACACAGCACAGCAAACACACAAAACACAACACAAACAGCACAGCAAACACAACACAACACAGCACAGCACAGCAAGCACAGCAAACACAACACAACAAACACAACACACACAACACAGCACAGCAAACACAACACAACACAACACAGCAAAACACAACACAACACAGCACAACACAAACAGCACAGCAAACACAACACAACACAACACAACACAACAACACAACACAACACAGCAAAACAACAACACAACACAACACAGCACAGCACAGCACAGCAAAACACACAACACACACAACACAACACAACAAAACACAATACAACACAACACAACACAACACAACACAACACAACACAACACAGCACAGCAAACACAACAAAACACAGCACAACACAACACAACACAGCAAACAAAACACAACACAACACAACACAACAAAACACAACACAACAAAACACAACACAACAAAACACAGCACAACAAAACACAACACAACAAACACAACACAACAAAAAAACACAACAAAAACACAACACAACAAAACACAACACAACAAACACAACAAAACACAGCACAGCAAACACAACACAACACAACACAACACAGCACAGCAAACACAACACAACACAACACAACAAAACACAATACAACACAACACAACACAAACAACAAAACAGCACAGCAAACACAACACAACACAACACAACACAACACAGCAAACACAACAAAACACAGCACAGCAAACACGACACAACACAACACAACACAACACAACACAACAAAGCACAGCAAACACAACACAACACAACAAAACACAACACAACACAACAAAACACAGCACAGCAAACACAACACAACACAACACAACACAGCAAACACAACAAAACACAGCACAGCAAACACGACACAACACAGCAAAACACGACAAAACACAACAAAATACAACACAACACAACACAGCACAGCAAACACAACACAACACAACACAGCACAACACAACACAAACACACACAACACAACACAACACAACACAACACAACACAACACAGCACAGCAAACACAACACAATACAACACAATACAACACAGCACAGCACAGCACAGCAAACACAACAAAACACAACAAAACACAACACAACACAGCACAGCACAACACAACACAACATGACACAACACTAGCAACACAACACAGTACAGCACAACACAACACATCACAGCACAACACAACACAATGAAACGCAACTAAACACAACACAGCACAGCACAGCACAACACAACACAACATGACACAACACTTAGCAACACAACACAGCACAGCACAACACAACACAATGAAACGCAACTAAACACAACACAACACAACATGACACAACACTTAGCAACACAACACAGCACAACACAACACAACAAAGAACAGCACAATACAACACAACACAATACAATGAAAACACAACTAAACACAACACAAACGCAAACACACAGCAACACAACAACAACACAGCACTGCATAACACAACACAACAGAGCACATCACTGCACTGGACAACACAACACAGCACATCACAGAACAGCACAGCACAACTCAACAATCACAGCACAACACAACACAACACAGTACATCACATCACAGCATAACACAGCACAGCAAAACACAACACAGCACAACACAGCACAGCACAACACAACACAACACAGCACAGCACAGCACAGCACAGCACAGCAAACACGACAAAACACAACACACACAAAACACAGCACAACACAACACAACACACCACAACACAACACAACACAACACAGCACAGCACAGCACAGCACAACACAACACAACACAACTCAACACAACACAGCACAGCAAACACGACAAAACACAACACAACACAACACAACACAATACAACACAGCACAGCACAGCACAGCACAGCACAGCACAGCACAGCACAGCAAACACGACAAAACACAACACCACACACACACAACACAACACAACACAACACAACACAACACAACACAACACAACACAACACAGCACAGCACAGCACAGCACAACACAACACAACACAACACACAGCACAGCACAGCACAGCACAGCACAGCACAACACAACACAACACAACACAACACAGCACAGCAAACACGACAAAACACAACACAACACAACACAACACAGCACAGCAAACACGACAAAACACAACACAACACAACACAGCACAGCAAACACGACAAAACACAACACAACACAACACAACACAACACAACACAACACAACACAAACACACAACACAGCACAGCACAGCAAACACGACAAAACACAACACAACACAACACAACACAACACAACACCAAACACAACACAGCACAGCAAACACGACAAAACACAACACAACACAACACAACACAGCACAGCACAGCACAGCACAGCACAACACAACACAACACAACACAACACAACACAACACAGCACAGCACAACACAACACAACACAACACAACGCAACACAACGCAACACAACGCAACACAACACAACACAACACAACACAGCAAACACGACAAAAAACAACACAACACAACACAACACAACACAACACAACGCAACACAACACAGCACAACGCAACACAACGCAACACAACACAACACACACACACAACACAGCAAACACGACAAAACACAACACAACACAACACAACGCAACACAACGCAACACAACGCAACACAACGCAACACAACGCAACACAACGCAAACACAACACAACACAACCCAGCAAACACAACACAACACAACACAACACAACACAACACAACACAACACAACACAGCACAGTACGATGCAATACGATACAATACAATACAATACAATGCATCAATATGCATCACAATACAACACAATATAACGCAATGCAATGCAATACAGTACAATACAATACAATGCGATACGACACGACACGATGCAATACAATACAGTTCAGTACATTACAATACAATACAGCACAATACAGTGTGATACAAAACGGTACGATACGATACAATACAAGACAATACGATACAATTCAGTACAGCACAGTACAATGCAATACGATACGATACGGTACGGTACGATACGATACGGTACGGTACGATGCAATATAACCACACTATACCACACCACACCACATCACACCACATCACACCACACCACACCACACTATACCATACCACACCACACCACACCACATCACACCACACCACACCACACCACACCACACTATACCATACCACACCACACCACACTATACCACACCACACAAAACATTTTTTTGAAAACAATGGCCTTCAAAACAACCGGAACAGACAGATTATCAACATAGCCTGACCATCTATTACATTAATTTCCCGCCACCCTTCACTCGAGAACTGATTAGACAAGACTCACTTAACAAGGCAGTCAAGCCATTCTGACAACCCTCCTGTTTTAACAATCTTCCTCACCACACCACACCACACCACACTATACCATACCACACCACACGATACCACACTATACCACACCACACCACACCACACCACATTATACCACACCACACCACATCACACCACACCACATAACACCACACCACATCACACCACACCCCACCAATAACCCCATGTTCGTTCAGCCAAAGACCCAGTGCTAGGAAGCCCACAGAAACCAGAGATGCCATCATCATCATCATCATCATCATCATATGCCTTGCCACATGGCGTTGGCGATCATGACCCTCCATACGTCTCTATCCCTTGTTGCCGCAAGCACATCTTCCACCCTGTCTGTCTTCAGCCACCCTGCAAGTCTGTTCAATATTTTTTCCCTGGGTCTACCTGGTGCTCTCTTTCCCTCCAGTTTTCCCGTTGTGACCTGGTGCTCCAATTCCCCTTTCTCATAAAATGGCCTATAAATGTTGCCTATATTTCCTAATCTTCCTTTTGAATGATCTTCTTGTGTCTGCCTCCATCAAGACTGTCTCATTTGTTTGTTTGTTTGTTTGTTTGTTTGTTTGTTTGTTTGTTTGTTTGTTTTTTGCTGTCCGTGGAACTCTCAACATTCTTCTTAGAAACCACATCTCGGCTGCTTCAATCTTGTTCTGGCTTTGCTTGTTGACTGTCCACGCCTCACAACCGTGCATCACAGATGTCAAGCCGCCTATTATTATCATTATCATAAGCCACCCACCAAAGGAGATCCTGCGCTACTTGTTGGGCCATTTCAGGCGGAGCAGGGTTCAACAGTGTCTGTTCATGATCCAGCTTAGCAAAGGACACAGCCTACTAAGTCCCTTTAGTAACAACAATACCCTCCTGTGGGGATGCCAGGGGCTCTTAAGGTATAAAAGTATCTCACCTTCTGGAACTTCTGTGCTTTCTTCCTCCTTTGCTTTCTGTCATTTCTTCCTGTCATTTTCTGCCTTGCTGGTCCATTCACCTGTATGTGTTCGATAAAGTCTTACGTGCTTTCTCTTAGGATTGATAATTAGGTACATGTATTTAGTGCATTTTTGACTCTAGGGAAATGAGAGATGCAGAACCAAATGTAGATAATATAGGCCCGTTTATACATATGTTTTAGTGTCCTTAGTTATGTTTCAATTTGTATTCAGTTTTTTAAACCCCCTGTGTGATAAATTGAATGGAGTGGTCAACACCAGGGGCTTCTCCTTAGATTATGTATGCGGATGCATTGATATGTGTACTTGATTTTCTTTTCCTTTTTTCGTGTTGAAGTATTGTGTATGTTTTGAAACGGTTATAGCCCTGATATGGCTCTACGCAGTCGGGTGGGCTTTAAACAAAATTAACAGTAACAATAAGTAACAGCAATGATCATTCAGTCGTGGAGGCAGGCTGCAAGAGAGAACGGTCCTACCTCCTCCCCCCCCTCCCCCAGTAAGGATTTGATTGATTGATTTGGTTGAGTTTTACGTCAGCACCCACCTCAGGTGATATGGCCGGCGGGGATAACTATCCCAGGGAAGAGGGGGAAGGGGGACCTATCTAATTCTATACCGACATCACCAGAACAACAATGATGTTAAGATGGGACAGTCAGAAGGCCAGTTTTAACCCCTTGACTCCTGCACCCTGTCTGCCAGCATCCTGCGTCATCAGCCATGCTAACAAAGCAAAAACTTAACCTTTTGATTTCCTCATCCTATCGTCCAGCAGGAAGTTGGTGGATAGGGTGACGGAGTCAAGAGGTTAAGTTTTTATAGTTGGTGGATAGGGTGTGGGAGTCAAAAGGTTAAAATTCCCACTCCCCCAACTCTGTTCCCTACCAAAACCCTTTGACACCCGCACCCTATTAACCAACTGCAAAAACTTCACCCTTCGATTCCCTCACCCTATCCACCAGCTTCTTGCAGGACGCTGGTGGATAGGATGAGGGAGTCTAAGGGTTAAGCTCTTGCTTCGCTAGCATGGTTGACAATGCAGGGGGCTGGTGGACAGAGTGCAGGAGTCAAAGGGTTAATGTTGCTCACCCCGGGATTCGAACCCACAGCCATTAGCACATGAATCCGACGCTCAACCAACTGAGCTACTGAGGTCCACTGACATCCCAATAAGGAGACCACACAGACCTCTTATGTCACCCCCCACCACCACTAGCACCACCACCACCAGGACCCTCCAACGACTGCCCTCACAACCAGCCACTGACGTCAGAGAGCCAAGCGTGATATCACCTGTGACATGGAACGGTAGATCGAGGAATCCCAAAACTTGAGTTTACCACGAGACCAGAAAAGAAGATATTTTTTGTATGGCTTGAACATCAGCCCTTCTCTTTATTTCTCCACCTGTACTTAAAATCCCCCCCCCCCCTCTTTTTTCTCTGTCTGTCTGTCTGTGTCTCTCTGTCTCTGTCTGTGTCTCTGTCTCTCTGTCTGTCTGTTTGTGTCTCTTTGTCTGTCGGTCTGTCTCTTTATCTGTCTCTCTGTCTTCTATCTATCTATCTCTCTCTATCTATCTTCTATCTATCTATCTATCTATCTATCTATCTATCTATCTATCTATCTATCTATCTGTCTGTCTGTCTGTCTGTCCGTCTATCTATCTATCTATCGATCGATCGATCTATCTGTCTGTCTCTTTGTCTCTCTCTCTCTCTCTCTCTTTCTCTGTCTCTCTATCACTCTCCCTCTCTTTCTCTCTCTGTCTTTCTCTCACTCACTCTCTCTCTCTCTCTCTCTCTCTCTCTCTCTCTCTCTCTCTCACTCTCTCTCTCTGTCTTCTTGCTGCTCAATCCAGACGGGGACGGGGAATAGAGAGGGGAGAGGGTGATCTAAGGAGGGTCCCACCAGTCAGAGAAGATGCTATGAAAATCAATAGATCAATAACCTCGTTTCTTTTTCCCTTAACCCTGCTCTCCCCTTTCTGTGTGTGTGTGTGTGTGTGTGTGTGTGTGTGTGTGTGTGTGTGTGTGTGAGAGAGAGAGAGAGAGAGAGAGAGAGAGAGAGAGAGGAGAGACAAACAGACAGACAGACAGAGAGACGGAGAGACAGAGATAGACAGAGACAGAGACACAGACAGAGAGAGACAGAGAGAGAGACAGAGAGGGCGAGCGAGAGAGAGAGAGAAAGAGAGAGAGACAGAGAGAGCGAGCGAGAGAGAGAGACAGAGAGAGAGAGAGAAAGACACAGAGAGTCAAAGAGAGAACAGAGAGACAGAGAGAGAGAGAACAGACAGAACAGGGAGACAGACTGACTGACTGACTGACTGACTGACTGGCTGACTGACTGGCTGGCTGACTGACTGGCTGGCTGACTGACTGGCTTGGCTGGCTGACTGGCTGGCTGGCTGACTGACTGACTGACTGGCTGGCTGACTGGCTGACAGACTGACTGACTGGCTGGCTGGCTGACTGGCTGGCTGGCTGGCTGACTGGCTGACTGGCTGACTGGCTGACTGGCTGGCTGACTGACTGGCTGGCTGGCTGGCTGGCTGACTGGCTGACTGGCTGACAGACTGGCTGGTTGGCTGGTTGGCTGGCTGGCTGACTGGCTGACTGGCTGGCTGGCTGGCTGGCTGACTGACTGACTGACTGGCTGGCTGGCTGGCTGACTGGCTGACTGGCTGACTGGCTGACAGACTGACTGACTGACTGGCTGGCTGGCTGACTGACTGGCTGGCTGGCTGGCTGACAGTCATAGTGTTAATATTTTTGACAAGTCCACTGTCCTTGAAAACTGTAGATTTAGAACAATTGCTCATTGGCACACTAACCAACGACTCAACAGGAAGTATAGTTAATGTTGCCAAATTTCTCGTCTCTGCCTTCAAGATGCCAGAAAACATTATTGCAAATGTAGTAACGTAAAGTGTAACGTGTCTGTATCTCTACAAGGGCTGAAGTTTTTCATATGGTCATTTAAGATTATCACTATTGGAGTTTGTTGCCTGCCATTGTTTGTATGACAAATATGTGTGTACTGATTCTCCCCTCATGAAAGGGGCTGTAGGCCTGTATTCATTAAAACTCCGAGTTCCGAGTTCTCTCTCTCTCTCTCTCTCTCTCTCTCTCTCTCTCTCTCTCTATATATATATATATATATATATATATATATATATATATATCCCTATCTATCTATCTCTCTGTCTGTCTCTCTGTCTCTGTCTCTCTGTCTCTGTCTCTCTGTCTCTCTCTGTCTGTCTGTCTTCTGTGTTTCTGTCTGTCTCTCTCCCTCTTCTCTCTCTCTCTCTCTCTCTCTCTCTCCCTCCTTTCCTCTCTCGCTGTCTCTCCCTCTGTCTTTCTTTCTTCTTCTTTCTCTCCTTCCCTCCCTCCCTCCCTTCCTCTCTCTCTCTCACTTTCTTTCTCTTTCTCTCCTTCCCTCCCTCTCCCCCGCCTCTCTCTCTCTTTCTTCCCCCCTCCCTCTCCCTTTCTCTCAACTGAGTTACGAAATGAACTACCTGTTATACAAAAGTGACAAGAATAGTTCTGATGACGACTGTGATGATCAGCGACTTGAAGACTGGTTCATTATCGGCAGAGGAACACACACTGTTAATTCACAGACGAAGAATTATTTTGTCAAACATTCATCATCATCAGGTGCCCTGCCGCATGGCGTTGGCGATCATGGACTTCCATCTGCCTCTATCTCGCGTTGCCCCTAGCATCTCCACCACCCTCCCCGTCCCCAGCCACTCTGCAAGTCCGTCCAGCATTTTCTCCCTGGGTCTACCCGGTGTTCTCTTTCCCTCCAGCTTTCCCGTTGTGACCAGGTGCTCCAAATCCCCCTTCCTCATAAAATGGCCTATAAATGTTCTTGAGAACTTGCGGATGTTGGTGCATACACCTGAATGATGTTGATATCAATTGGTTTGCCTCCCAAGTTGACCAGCAAAACTCTGTCGGACACAGCCCAGTATCCCTTAACTGCTTTTGATTTGTCTTTGTCCATCATGATGCCTACTCCTCTTTCATGTGAGTTACCACCACAGTATATCACTGTGTATTCTCCTGATGTTATCATGCCTGCCCCCTTCCATCTCACTTCCCCAAGTCAAACATTACCAGATCCAAAACAAGTGTGACTGCCCGCGTTCAAACAAACAAGAACCAGAAAGAAAGAAAACGAAAAAAAAAGAACAAGAACGTGTATTTAATACAACCAGACAAGACAGGCACAAATTTTCGGCCAGCTGATCCTTGTCAAGCGTAAGATCACAAACAAACAAACACCAAATACAAAAATTAGGAGAAAAAGACTGAAACTTCCCTGCTGCTACCGTCCAGTGTGAGAAAAGGACTAAACTGACTCAAAGTTTCCCAGAAATGTATTGTGTGTTGTGTTTGAAGATCTGATATCTGGTGTGATATCTGAATATAAGCTGGATACCTTGTGTTACAGGTCTGTTCGCCAGTCTGTCCCCATCATACCTTGTGTTACAGGTCTGTTCGCTAGTCTGTCCCCATCATAC
>JAPXFY010000033.1:13960428-13965428 GCA_030674185.1 Monoplex corrugatus
CTGCATTGTCAACCATGCTATCAAAGCAAAAAACGTAACCTTTTGACTCCCTTACCCTATCCACCAGCTTTCTGCAGGCAGTCGTTGGATAGGGTGAGGGAGTCAAAGGGTTCAGTTTTTGCAGCTGGTGGACAGGGTGCGGAGTCAAAGGGTTAAATATAGAACCCAACAACAGCGGACCAGACTGACCTCTTGCACGATTGATTGAAAATAACTTGTCTCGGCGGTGGCTCTCCACATATGTTCCCATTTCAAAACTACCACACGCCGGCGCTTTCCCCCATTCACTCGCTCGCTACATGTGGCCACGTAGTATCAACCTCTAACACCTCTCCAGATCTGTCACAGTTACTTTAACCCTTTGATTCCCGCCACCTATCCACCAACTGCAAAAACTTAACTCTTTGACTCCCTCACCCTATCTACCAGCTTCCTTCAGGTTGACGCCAAGATATATTTTGATAGAGAGTAGAGTACAGCCTTGTCACGCAGTTTCAATCTAGATGGAACTCCAGGGCATCATGATTATCATCCTCATCGACATCATCATCATCGCATTGTTAAAACTGTGCCAGCTTCTGCGGCCATCGAGGTGGCGTAGAAAATGGGGGGGGGGGGGGGGGAAAGAAAAAAGGTGAGCACAAAGGTAACTTCCCTGAGTTCGATGATCCTAGAAAAAAAAAGGAAAAATAGCAATGGATGGAATGGAATCTTTATTTAATGTCTGTTCACAATAGTGATTTTAGAACACAACCACACACACACACACACACACCACACACACACACACACACACACACACACACACACACACACAACACACACACACACACACATACACAAACACACACACACACACACACATACACACACACACACACATACACACACACACACACACACACACACACACACACACACACACACACACACACACACACACATACATACATACAAGAGGGTGGGGGACGGGGATGGGAAGGGGTAGTGATAGTTTGAATGTAAGAAGGGGAACAATTACAATTAAGAATTCAGAACATTAAGTTAACAGTGTCAATTAATAATAGACAACAATTAATTAACTCTTCATAACAATCTGCCAACAGGGATCTGAGAATCAGCTGGACTACCGAAAATAATATCATTATTTTTGTTGTAAAAGATATCTCTAGAGTCAGTACATGAAAAATCGATATTATTATTTCTATATGTCGTAAGTAAGATAGGACATTCAAAGAGCAGATGGTGGAAAAATAGGAGTTATTAGCCAAAAGCCACTTTTCAAACTGGACGAGGCATGCATGCTGTGTGTTTTTATGTGCCCATAAGCCAGTCACTGGTGTGATTTATGGGATCTTTAACGTGCCTATTTGACATTCTGCACACATGGTGGAGGATTAGGCAGGTATGCACACATGTTTACCTGCGAGATCGGTAAAATCTCGACCCTTTCGTGATATTAGATCCCCACCCACCCCCAGCTCTCCCCCCTGAAAAAAATTAATTGAATAGATAGATAGACAGACAACAGACAGACAGACAGACAGATAGACAGATAGATAGATAGATAGACAGACAGACAACAGACAGACAACAGACAGACAGACAGACAGATAGACAGATAGATAGATAGACAGACAGACAACAGACAGACAGACAGATAGACAGATAGACAGATAGATAGATAGATAGACAGACAGACAACAGACAGACAGACAGACAGATAGACAGATAGATAGATAGATAGATAGATAGATAGATAGACAGACAGACAGACAGATAGACAGATAGACAGACAGATAGATAGATAGATAGATAGACAGACAGACAACAGACAGACAGACAGACAGATAGATAGATAGACAGACAGACAACAGACAGACAAATAGACAGATAGATAGATAGATAGATAGATAGATAGACAGACAGACAGATAGGTAGATAGATTAGATAGATAGAAACATGCACATATACATACGTACGTACGTGCGTACATCATACATACATACATAGCCTACATATGTACGTACATACATACATACATACATACATATGTACGTACATACACACATCTTACATACATACATACATACATACATACATACATACATACATACATACATACATACATACATATACACAGACAGACAGATATGTGCTTTCGTACACATATACATGCATGCACACACACACACACACACAAACATAATTGAAATAAAATAGGTTGATTTCCCAGGTCCTTTCCCATGAAGACCAATTTGCCTTCTTGCCTTTCTGAAGCCTTGGTTGATTTTAAAAAATGGGTGGCCCTGCACAGCGGTGACGCGCCCTCAAAGGACAGAACAGCCCGAGTTTCACGTGGTATATCCACTGTGACGAAAGAAATAAATATGAATGTGAATATCACCTGTCGGCGTCACTGGGTTCAGTGATGGCCGCTGCACTCTGTGACACAGCCACTCTCCTCCAGATGGCTCTGTCTTGACTTTTGTGGATAACGTCTTGAATATTTAGGCCACTGATGTTGGTTATGTTCTCAATGTATGAGATTGGAGGTCTGCCTTTCTTCCTTTTTGCCTCTGTTTTTTTCTTTGAAAAATGGCTGCCATGAGGTCCGTGTTCTTGCTACGAGACGCATGGCCTGTGTATTTCAGCCTTCTCTTATCCAGCCTTCTCTTGTTGATGTCTGCTAGTAGTTTTCTGATGGTATCAAGTTCTACCAGGACACTTTCATTAGTTCTTCTCTCCGTCCATTTGACACGTAGTAGTCTCCGATAAAACCATATCTCTGCAGCCTGAATTCTTTAATAAAATGAATATGAAATATGATATAATGAAAGCGTATGAAAACAATTAGGAAACAATGCAGAGACCAATGTGATAGGCGTGAAATTCGCTGAGTTACCAATCTCTAGTTCTACTTATATCTATGATCTAGGCTGACGGGCGTTGACAAGGGGCGAGCAACTCTGCAGAGAGCAGGACAGCAGAAGGTCCTCAGAGGACGAAGTCCCCCCCCCCCACCCCCTGTCAAGCAAAGTGTTTCGGTCATTGCTTGAGGAGGAGGGGGCTGAAGGCTGGGGGTGGGGTGGGGGCGGGGGATTTTCCTCTGAGGATTGTGCCCTGTGTACTTTGCTGTTGCCAGCATACCGTGCTGCAGACAATGTTTCACCAGACGGGAGGATGGGTGTATGTGAATGGTGAGGTGTGTGGTGGCTGGGGATGTATGTCTGTGACGTGTGAGTGTTTCTGGGTATGGTTGGCTTAAGGCTGTCTACGTGACTGACAGAGAGACATAGGGAGGGGGACAGAGAGACAGAGAGACAGAGAGAGGGTGATAGAGTGAAAGAAAGAAAGAGAGAGAAAGAGACAGAGAGAGACAGAGATAGAAAGAGAGATAGAGAGAGATAGTGAGAGACAGAGATAGAAAGAGAGAGATACAGTGAAAGAGAGAGAGACAGCGACAGACAGACAGAGTGAAAGAGAGAGAGAGAGAGAGAGAGAAAGAGAGAGGGAAAAAGAGAGAAAGAGATACAGAGAGATGGAGACTGTGATAGAGAGAGTGAAAGAGTGAGAAACAGAGAGAGACAGAGAGAGATAGAAAGAGAGAGATACAGAGAGAGTGAGAGAGAGAGACATATAGAGAGAGATAGAAAGAGAGATATATATATATAGAGAGAGAGAGAGAGAGGGAGAAAGAAAAAGATAGAAAGAGATAGATAGAAAGAGTGAGAGAGAGAGAGATAGAAAGAGAGAGATAGAGAGAGAGTGAGTGAGAGATAGAGAGTGAGAGAGAGAGAGAGAAAAAGATAGAAAGAGAGTGAGTGAGAGATAGAGAGTGAGAGAGAGAGAGAAAAAGATAGAGAGTGAGTGAGAGATAGAGAGTGAGAGAGAGAGAGAAAGAGGTAGAAAGAGAGTGAGTGAGAGAGAGAGAGATAATGAATGAAAGAGAGAGGGGAAGAGAGAGACAGACAGAGAGAAAAAGAGAGGAATGGTTGACAAATAGGGAGAGAGAGGAGAAACGGAGAGAGAGAGACGGAGGGAGAGAGAGGGAGAGAGAGAGGTTGACAAACAGGAAGACAGTGAGAGAATGATTGACTAACAGAAAGAGATACAGACAGACAGACAGAGACAGACAGACAGACAGACAAAGACAGACAGACAAAGACAGACAGACAGACAGACAGACAGAGACAGACAGAGACAGACAGACAGACAAAGACAGACAGACAGACAGAGACAGACAGACAGAGACAGACAGACAGACAGAGACAGACAGACAGACAGAGACAGACAGACAGAGACAGACAGACAGACAAAGACAGACAGACAGACAGAAGACAAACAGACAGACAGAAGAAGAAACAGACAGACAGACAGAAAAGAAGACAAGACAGACAGACAAACAGGACAAAGACAGACAGACAGACAGACCGACAAAGAGGAAGAAACGAAAGACAGGAAGAGACAGACACAGAAGAGGAAGCAGAGAAGAGACAGACAGACAGGACAGACAGACGGAAGACAGAGAGAAATACAAAGACAGAAGAGAAACAGGACATAAGAGAGAGAGACAGAACAGACAGAAAGAGAGGACGACATAGAATAAGAAGCAGAGAGACAGACACAGAAGAAAGGAAGACAGACAGAAGGACAGGCAGGAGAAAAGAGAGAAGGGACAAAGGGGGGGGGGGGGGGAAACAGAAAACAGAAGAAGAGAACAGGACGACAGAATGAGGAGACGTGACGCAACAAGAGAAAGACAGCAGACAGGACAGACAGACAGAGACAGACAGACAGACAGACAGACAGACAAGACAGACAGACAGACAGACAAGACAGACAGAGAGAGAGAAACAGAGACATATATAGAGAGAGGTAGACAAACAAACAGGAAAAGAGAGAGGGTGTACCTGACAAATAGGAATAACGAAAGACAGAGAGACAGACACAGAGAGAGGGAGAGAGAGAGAGAGACAGACAGACAGACAGACCGACGG
>JAPXFY010000033.1:13975428-13987928 GCA_030674185.1 Monoplex corrugatus
ACACACACACACAACACACATACACACAACTACAACACACCACATACGACACAACACACGACACACACATACACTCTCCCCACACACACACATCACACACACACACACACCACACTCACACACATACACACACACACACACACACACACCACATCACACACACCACACACACACACCACACACACACACCACACCACATACACACACATACACACACACTACACACACCCACACACACACATCCAACACACACCACTCACACTACACACACACACACACACACACACACACACACACATACACACAACACACACAACACACACACACACACACACAACACGGAATTGCCTCCTTAATTAACAGCAGTTCGATTCCAGGACAGCTGAGGGAGGGGTGGGGTCTAAAAGCCCTGAACCCACCCCACGAATAATCTGTTCCCTGTAGCTGTCTGCCAGACTTGTAAGCAAGAAATCAGGCAGCACTATGCTGGCACCGTCAGAATGATTGGAACATCAAGATGGTTAATGAAGAGGCCTTTTTAACCCTTTCACTCCTGCACCATGTCTACCAGCATCCAGCATTGTAAATCATGACAGCAAAACAAAAACTTAACCCTTTGAGTGACTTATCCTGTCCACCAGCTGGTGGATGGGGTGAGGGAGTCAAAGGGTTAAGTTTTCGCACTTGGTAGATAGGGTATGGGAGTCAAAGGGTTAAAATTTATTTGTGTATTTGTTTGTTTGTTTGTTTATTTATTTACTTATTTATTTATTTTTCATTCATTCATTCATTCAGTCATCAGTCAGTCAGTCAGTCAGTCAATCAGTCAGTCAGTCAGTCAGTCAGTCATTCAGTCATTCAGTCATGTATTTGTCTGTTTGTTTATTTCTTTATATATTATTCATCTATTTGTTTATTTATTTATATATTTATTTATTTATCTATTTATTTTTATGTATTTATGTATTTTGTAATGCGAACTGGATTGATCTTCAAGACATCAAATCTTCAGTACACGACTCTATCAAAAAATCCAATCTGCTTATATTTTTTTTTTTCAAATCTCAGTACGTGAACGATGGCAGCTGGCGGGCAGGCTGGTTCCTTCGATAGAGTCATGGTCTCTACATCTGACGTCTTCAGTTCAATCCCAGCCTGCAACATTAACATTAAAAACAAAAACTGCCTGTTCACTGCTCATCTGAACGTTTCCATCAATCTGGTGGTGTCAGCTTAGTGTTTCTTAGGTCCCTTCACACACACACACACACCCTTCACACACACCTCCTTCCAAGACTATGCCAGTGCAGAGAATGTTGCGCAGAACCAGAGTCTGCCAGATAATTGCTGGCAGATTTGCGGGGAGCGCGTAATGGAATTGTCCGAGGGCGATGAATTATCCCCCTGTGGGGGATACCAGGGGCTCCTTCAGTATAAATAGTATCCTCACTGTCTGGAAATTCTGTGCTAGAAATTTCCTCTTTTCTGTCACTGTCTTTGTTTCTGCCTTGTTCCTTTGCTTTCTGTCATTTATTCCTATCATTTTCTGCCTTGCTGGTCCATTCACCTGTATGTGTTGATAAAGTCTTTCGTACTTTCTCTTGGGATTGGTATTTGGGTACATGTATTAAATGCATTTTTGGCTCTAGGGAAATGAGACATGCGAAAGAAATTTTAGGTAATTTAGGCCCGTTTTTATGTATGTTTAAGTCCTTAGTTATGTTTAAATTTGTATTCAGGTATGTTTTTTGAAATCCCCTGTGCGATAAACTGGACGGAGTGGTCAACGCCAGGGGCATCTTCTTAGATTATGTGCTCGAATACATTGATATGTGTAGTTAATGTTAAAATTCTTTTCGTTTTTTTTTTCCTGTTGAAGTATTGTGTAGGTTTTGAAACGGTTATAGCCCTGATATAGCTCTACGCAGTCGGCTGGGCTTTAAACTAAAATAACAAGTAACAGAGTACGATGAATCCATCTTGAACGAACTCCAAACTTTAAGAATAGTTGATATTGTGACTGGATTCATTCTTTTGTGGTAAAAGAATTTTTCATCGTGAAAAACACACTGCTCTCCCCAGGATAGCATAGTCGCCAATGTACGGCGCCACCCATCATCATCATCATCATCATCATGTCCCATGCCGCAATCATGACTCTCCATACGAACCTATCTTTTGTAGCTGCAAGTATATCATGTCCTGCCCCTTTCCATCCCCATCCACTCTGCAAAACTAATCAATTCTCCCTAGTTCTGCCTGGTGCTCTTTTTCTCTCTAGCTTTCCTGTTGTGACTAGGTGCTCAAATTTCTCTTGTTTAATAAAATGTCTTATAAATGTTGCTTGTCTTTTCCTGATCTTCTTCATTGAGGTTTTGTTTTTGTGTTTGCTTCTTTCAAGACTGTCTCGCTCGTTTCCTTTGCTGTCCATGGAACTCTCAACATTCTTCTTAGAAACCACCTTTTTTAGCTGCCTCAATCTTGTTCTGACTTTGCGTGTTGACTGTCCACACTTCATATCTGAACAACAATATCGGTTCTATATAACATTGAAGAACTCTCTTCTTCGTGTGAATTGATAGGTATTTGTTGGTAAAATTGCTTTTCGTTTTCTTGAATGCTGTTTTTAGCTTGTCCAACTCTGCTGGCTATTTCTACTATGCATCTGCCGTCTGATGAAATGTCTGTTCCCAGATAGTTAAACTTATCAACCTGTCTCAATGTGGTGCCATTTGCTGTTCTTTTGCATGAGGGGATTTCTTGTGTGTGTGTGTATATGTTTTTGTTTTGTTTTGTTTCGTTTCGTTTTGTTTTGTTTTGTTTTTACTGATGAGTAGACCCTCTATACTTGACAGCCGCAACATCTTCAGAACATGAACGTTCCTCCACATCTACACTCCTCCAACCCCCCCCCCCTCCCCAACTCCAGAGTTCAAGAGAGGAAAGCTTGTTGGAAACTGCGTTACTTATTATCGATTAAATAAAAATGAAGATGTTTGGGCGTTAGAACATTTAAAAAAAACAACCCAGGTGTGATTTTTAAAGAGAAACTTTAACCAGGCTACACCACCATCAGCCTTGTGAAACAACGGAACGAATAGCTGTTTCGTACCCCCCTCACCCATCTCCTATTCCTTTTACACATTTCTGTGCAGAGTTTAAACAGCTGTAAGAAGCAAGTTTAAGGGGTTTATAAACGAAAGAGACAAAAAATTGTCCGGGAAGAGATTTTTTCATAGAGGAACTGTGCAAGCTTGACACCGCCTTCGCCTCCATCATTGTGAAGGGAAGGAGACAGATGCTGGTTTTCCACCATTCCATCGCCTTGAGGTAGAAGCTCGCGCTGGGCGCGCGCGCGCCGTACAAGACTCGCTGTTTCTGTGACTATTGATCTGGCCAAGGCTGAAGCTTTACTAACTGTCGGCGCTTGCATAAACACTACACCAGCCTTGTCCAGTTTTTCCTCTCTTGTCTCTCTCTCTCTCGACCAAACCTCCCTGGTGTCCCTCTCTGTCCTCTTCCTCCTCCTCCTCTTCTTCTTCGGCACCATCATCCTCATCCTTCCTTGGCTTGCCTTGAAGGCTGTAGGCAAAGCCTTTTTCATGTAAAAGAAAGGAAGCTGATTTTGTGTGTGTGTGTGCGGTGAGTGGACTGAGAGAGGGATATTATTCTTTCTGCTCGTGCGTGGATTACTCATTCTAGTTCTTCCGACGACAATCTGCGGCCTGGATTTGGCCTAAAATTTGACGCCTAAGAACTCTCTGGATATATCCGCGTATAAAAGTGAGGTGATTTTTTTCCTTCTCTTTTTTCTTGTGTGTGTGTGTGTGTGTGTGTGTGTGTGTGTGTGTGTGTGTGTGTGTGTGTGTGTGTGTGTTGTGTGTGTGTGTGTGTGTATGTGTATGTGTGTGTAGATAAAATACTACCAAAACGACGTCAGCAGACTATCTTCCCAACGGAAACCGTCGAGGAGCACGTAGGTAAGATTTTCGTCTACAAATTTTGTTCAAGAATCGGAGCAGATTTAAAACCGCACAAAATCTGCACGGGCAATTTCTGCAGTATGGTGCGAGTTTTCCTCGTCTGCCCGCTGTGCATAATTGTGATTAATTATTAATCTGTTCGTTTTGGTGAGATTCTTGCTCAGATCTAGCCTCTAAGAGGTGAATGGTTGGCAGAAATGCCTTATCTTATTGTCAATCATAGATAATATATTGGCTGTATATTTTTTTTTCGTCTCTGGCTGTAGCGATCATCAAGATCTAGATCCCTTTTGATGAGTCATCTGAGCATTGACTGCTCCATATAATAGGCTAGTTTGGTTATTTACCTAAGGATAGCACGATCATTTGTTATTCTTCCAATTTTGGTTGCGACGGATATAACGGTCGTATAGCAGTCGCGAGCAAATTAAGAGACAACAGGCGTCGAGGCCATGTTGTCGTCTGCTTAGCGGCTTTCGTATGTGTGTGTTGTGGTGTTGTGTTGTGTTGTGTTGTGTTGTGTTGGTGTGTGTTGTGTGTGTGTGTGTGTGTGTGTGTGTGTGTGTGTGTGTGTGTGTGCGTGCATGTGTGTGTTGTTTGGCGGTGTGTGTGTGTGTGTGCGTGTGTGTGTGTGTGTGTTGTGTGTGTGTGTGTGTGCTTGTGTGTGTGTGTGTGTGTGTGTATGCATGTACGTGTATGTGTGTGTGTGTATACGTGCGTACGTGTTGTGTATGTGTGTGCATGTGTGTGTACATGTGTGTGTGTCTGTACATGCGTGTGCGTGCATGTGTGTATGTGTGTGCACGCGCGCGCGCGTGTGCGTGTGCGTGTGTGTGTGTGTGTGTATGTGATAGTCGGACGGAAATGTCTGAAGTTGTTGGAATACATTTGTTTGCGTTTAGAGTGTGTCTACGTTATGTGTGCGTGTGTGTGGTGGCGGAGGGGTAGTAGAGAGCAAGCACGGATTATGAGGACGGGGTGGATGGGTTCCAGGGCTTCCGGAGGTGGGGATACCCCCCTCCCTGCTCCCCGAGCTGTCCAGAGAGTCGAACAGCTGTTGACAGAACAAGTAAAGTAATATGATCAATGTTTGTTTTTTAAGTTCAAACTAATTACGTGATGTTATCCATAGTGTGTACCAGGCCTGTGTTTTCAGTCCTCTGGACAAAAAATGTTCTCCGGGATAACATGCCCCTGGACAACCCCCCCCCCCCCCGCCCCAGCTCCTCCTCCCCTCCCTAGATTTCTTGTCTGAAGTCTTGGTAAAGAAAAACATTGGGTGGCGCTGCATTGCGGCGAAGCGCTCTCAAACGGAAGAGCAGTCGGAGTTTTACGAGGTAAATCCTCTGTGACAAAAGAAATGAATATGAATATATGAAAATGAAAATGAATATGAACAGTGTGCACCGAACGGCCTGTATATTTCATCCCCTGGACTAAAAAGAGTTTCCCAGGAGATGCTGGAAGTTCCACAGTTCGTTTGCCGTTGAGGTCTGGACTTTTCTGTCGGCACAGTTTGACCGGACTATCGAACTGCACGTCTAGACCTGTTGAAGGGGACACAATTAGCAAGCAAACACACACACACACACACACACACACACACACACACACACACACACACATGCATACATACTCACACACATACACACACACACACACGCATACACACACACACATGCATACATACTCACACATACACACACACACACACACACACACACGCATACACACACACACACATGCATACATACTCACACACATACACACACACACAGACACACGCATACACACACACACACACGTGCAAACACACACACATGCATACATACACACACATACACACACGCGCGCGCGCGCGCGCATACACACACAGACACACAGACACACACACACACACACACGAACAGACAAAGAAACTAGTCGGACTTGTGTGCTTTCTGGTCTGCACACTCGAAGCACATCCCACAGAAGTTGAAAATCGTGAAGAGCAGGGCATTGCCCAGCTGTCCTGGTATAAAACGTCGGAGAGATAGGTTGATTTGCCAAGTCCGCAGTGAAGGGTAGGGCATTGCCCGGCTGTCCTGGTATAAAACATCGGAGAGATGAAATCCAAAACAAGTGTGACTGCCCGCGTTCAAGCAAACAGGAACCAGAAAAAACACGAAAGAAGAATAAGAACGTGTATTTAATACAACAAGACAAGACAGATGCAAATTTTCGGCGTAAGATTACAAACAAACAAACACCAGATACAAAAATTAGGAGAAAAACAAAATGAGTGACAGAATGAGTGAAAGAGAAAGTGAGTAACGAGGGAAGGGGAAAGAGAAGAAAAAAAGAGAGAATATGTTGGAACTGTGTGTGTGTGTGATGTGTGTATGTGTGTGTGTGTGTGTATACATGTGTGTGTATGTGTGTATGTGTGTGTGTGTATGTGTGTGTGTGTGTGTTGTATGTGTGTGTGTATGTGTCTGTGTATGTGTGTGTGTATGTGTGTGTGCATGTGTGTGTGTGTGTATGTGTGTGTGTGTGTGTGTGTGTGTGAGAGAGAGAGAGAGAGAGGATGACAACTTGGGTCAAGGGTCACTTGTTTAGCAGGCTGGAGCACACCCAAGTTCAGCATCTTGTGTGTGTGTGTGTGTGTGTGTGTGTGTGTGTGTTGTGTGTCTGTGTGTGTGTGTGCCTTTGTGTGTGTGGTTTTGTGTGTCTTTGTCTGTGTGTGTATGTGTGTGTGTGTTGTGGTGTGTATGTGTGTGTGTGTGTATGGGTGTGTTGTGTGTGTGTGGTGTGTGTTTGTATGGGTTGTATGTGCACGCGCGTGCGTGTGTAATCAGTCTGGGCTCAATGCGAATAGTCTGCGTGCCTGCCTGCCTGCGTGCCTGCTCTGCCTGTCTGCCTGCCTGTCTGCCTGCCTGCTGCCTGCTGTCTTCCTGTCTGTCTGCCTGCCTGTCTTCCTGCCTGTCTGTCTTCTGCCTGTCTTCCTGCCTGCCTGTCTTCTGCCTGTCTTGTCCTGTCTTCCTGCCTGCCTGTCTTCCTGCCTGCCTGTCTGCCTGCCCTGCCTGCCTGCCTGCCTGCCTGCCTGCCTGCTGCTGCCTGTCTGTCTGTCTGTCTGTCTGTCTGTCTAGACGTCTACCTGTCTGTCTTTCTCCCTGCCTGTCTGCCTGTCTGTCTGTCTTCCTGCCTGCCTGCCTGTCTGTCTGTCTGTCTCTCTCTCTCTCTCTCATATATATGAATATATATACGCGCAGGTACGCACATGCACACCAGGTACACACATGCACACACACATACCCTCACACACACAGATGATAAATTGTATATGTACACACACGGATTTACCTACACAGACATGCACACACGAACTGACTCTCTGTTTCTCTGTCTCTGTCTCCGACTCTCTCTCTCTGTGTCTGTCTGTCTCTCTCTCTCTCTTTCTCTGTCTCTCCCTCTCTCTGTCTCTCTCTCTGTCTCTCTCTCTGTCTCCTCTCTCTGTCTCTCTGTCTCTCTCTGTCTCTCTCTCTGTCTCTGTCTCTCTCTCTGTCTCCCTCTCTCTCTCTCTCTCTGTCTCTCTCTCTGTCTCTCTCCCTCTCTCTGTCTCTCTCTCTCTCTCTCTCTCTCTCCCTCTCTCTGTCTCTCTCTTTCTCGCTCGCTCGCTTTCTCTGTCTTCCCTCCCTCCCTCCTCAATCTTCTCTCTCTCTGTCTCTCTGTCTGTCTGTCTGTCTCTCTCTCTCTCTCTCTGTGTCTCTGTCTGTATGTCTGTCTGTCTGTCTGTCTCTCTCTCTCTCTCTCTCTCTCTCTCTCTGTCTGTATGTCTGTCTGTCTGTCTGTCTGTCTCTCTCTCTCTTCATTCCCAGGCAGTAAAATGTTATTGGATACGTTGGTGATGATATAAAGAACTTTTATTGCCAATAAGGTACAGAGCGTTTTTGTTTTTTTTGCATCGATCGAATTCTTGTGTCAAAACTATCACCCCGATCATCTGCGCTAATATCATCATAAAAGAGTACAGGTCAGTATGACGTTTGTAGTTTGTACAAGAGACATTCGTCGCATTCGGACAATTCCATATGCGCTCCACCCCGATCTGCCATCATTTGTCTGGCACACGCCCTGACTTCTGCCAAAAGCTTTATGGGCTGGCACGGTCTTGAAATGGCAAATGGGGGCGGGGGGGGGGGGGCTATGAAGCACTAAGCTGACACAACAGAATGATGGAAATATTAAGATGGGTTGCGAACTGGCCAAGTTTTTAGTGTTGCGGGTTGGTATTGAACTCGAGGTCTATCGGATCTTGGGTGCACGTTTTTTGTTTGTTTTTGTTTTTGTTTTTTTCGAAAGAACCAACCAGAAGGTGTTGGAAATAAAGTGAAAGTGTGTGTGGTGTGTGTGTGTGTGTGTGTGTGTGTGTGTGTGTG
Source organism: Monoplex corrugatus (assembly GCA_030674185.1). Taxonomy (NCBI): domain Eukaryota; kingdom Metazoa; phylum Mollusca; class Gastropoda; order Littorinimorpha; family Ranellidae; genus Monoplex; species Monoplex corrugatus. The sequence continues at coordinate 13,983,830 of JAPXFY010000033.1, forward strand.
TGTGTGTGTGTGTGTGTGTGTGTGTGTGTGTGTTTGTGTGTGTGCGTGTTTGTGTCGTGGTGTGTGTGTGTGTGTGTGTGTGTGTGTGTGTGTGTGTGTGTGTTTGTGTTGTGTGTGTGTGTGTGTGTGTGTGTGTGTGTGTGTGTTTGTGGTGTGTGTGTGTGTGTGTGTGTGTGTTTGTGCGTGTGTTTTGTGGTGTGTGTGTTGTATGTATGTGTGTGTGTATGTGTGTGCCTCTGTGTGTGTGTGTGTGTTGTGTGTGTGTGTGTGTGAGGCTGTAGTATGTGTGTGTGTGTGTGTGTGTGTGTGTGTGTGTGTGTGTGTGTGTGTGCACGCGCGCATTGGACGTGTGTGTGAGTGTGTGTAAGAATATGTGAGAGTGTGTGTCTGTATGCATGTGTTTTGAGCGAATGTCCATGTGTGTGTGTATGTTTGTGAGTGTGTATGCATGTGTGTTTCCCCGTGGGAATGCCGGGTGCTCTTTCAGCATAAATAGTATACCCACCTTCTGGAAATTCTGTGCTAGAAATTTCCTCTTTTCTGTCACGCTCCTTGTTTCTGCCTTGTTCCTTTGCTTTCTATCATTTTCTCCTATCATTTTCTGCCTTGCTGGTCCATTCACCTGTATATGTTAATAAAGTCGTACGTACTTTTTCTTTTTTTCCTGTTGAAGTTTTGTATGTTTTGAAGCGGTTATAGCCCTGATATGGCTCTGTGCAGTCGGCTGGGCTTTAAACAACAATAACGACAACAATGTGTGTTTGTCTCTGTGTGAGTGTGTGTGTGTGCGTGCGAGCGCGCTTGTGTGTGTTAGTGTGTTGGCCAAGTGGTTGTACGCTTGCCTAGGAAGAGAGAGGTCTCCGGTTCAATCCCAAATGTGGAGAAGGGATTTTTGTCTTCTTTTCCTATCCATTAGACGACGAACAGTGGTCTGGGTGCTAGTCCTTTGTGATGATACGTTGAGATGGAGCATGCTGTTAGTATTGTACGTGGATTTCACACACAACACACACACACACACACACACACACACACACACACACACACACACACACACACACACACACACACACACACACACACACACACACACACACATACACACACATACACCCACATACACACACACTCACACACACACACAACAACACACATACACACAACAATACACACACACAATACACACACACACATACACACTGTCTAATATCACTCATAGTGAACAGACGTTAATTAAAGAACGACGAACACACATACACACACACACATACACACACATACACACACACTCACACACACACATACACACACACATACACCACATACACACACACATACACAACACACCACACACACACACACACGACACACACACACACGCACACACACGCACTCACGCGCGCACTCACACACACACACACGCACACACACACACCACATATATATACACACACCACATACCTACACACACCACACATACACACGCACGCACGCACACACACGCACCACGCCACAAAACACACAGAACACACACACACATACATAACACACACGCACGCACGCACGCACAGCACCACCACACACACACACACCACACACACGCGCGTGGACGAGAGAAAATGTTCACAACGAAGTTGTTACTGGCGACGTTCAATACAGAAATCGATTGTAAAAAGGAAAACAAAAATACACGTACACACGCATACAGAGAGAGAGAGAGAGAGAGAGAGAGAGAGAGGAGAGAAACAGACAGACAGACAGCAGACAGACAGAAGACAGAACGAGAAGAAATAGAGAGAAAACGATAAATAGATACATGCAGAGGAGAACATGAAGCTTTTGAAAGAGAGAGAGAGAGAGAGAGAGAGAGAGAGAGAGAAGAGAGAGAAGAGAGAGAGAAGAAAGAGAGAGAGAAAGAGAGAAGAGAAAGAAGAAAAAGAGAAGAAGAGAAGATAAGAAAGAGAGAAGATAGAAAGAGGGAGGAGAAGAGAGAGAACAAAGAGAGAGAGAAGAAGAGAGAGAAGAGAGAGAAAAGAGAGAAAGAAGAGAGAGAGAGAGAAGAGAGAGAGAAGAAAAAGAAGAAAGAGAGAGAAGAAAGAGGAGAGAGAGAGAGAGAGAGAAGAAGAGAGAGAGAGAGAGAGAAAAGAGAAGAAAGATAGAGAGAAGAAAGAGAGAGAGAAGAGAGAGAGAGAGAGAAAGAGAGAGAGAGAGAGAAAGAGAAGAAAGAAGAAGAGAAGAAAGATAGAGAGAGAGAAAGAGTAGAGAGAAGAAGAGAGAGAGAGAGATAAGAAAGAGAGGGGGAGAAAGAAGAGAACAAAGAGAGAGAGAGAGAGAAGAAAGAGAGAAAAAAGAAGAGGAGAAGAGAGAGAGATAAGAAAGAAGAGAGAGAAGAAAGAAGGAGAGAGAGAGAGAAGAAAGAGAGGGGGAGAAAGAGAGAACAAAGAGAAGAGAGAGAGAGAAGAAAGAGAGAAGAGAGAGAAGAGAGAGAGAGAGAGAGAGAAGAGAGAGAAGAGAGAGAGAGAGAGAAAGAGAGAGACAGAGAGAGAAGAGAGAGAGAGAAGAAGAGAGAGAGAGACAGAGAGAGAAGAGAGAGAGCTAGAAGAAAGAGAGAGAGAAGAAAGAGAAGCGAGACAGAGAGAGAAGAAAGAGAGAGAAGAAAGGAGAGAGAAGAGAGAGAGAGAGAAGAAAAGAGAGAGACAGAGAGAGAGAGAGAGAGAGAGAGAAGAAAAAGAGAGAGACAGAGAGAGAAGAAAAAGAGAGACAGAGAGAGAAGAGAGAGAGAGAGAAGAAAAAGAGAAGAGAGAGAAGAGAGAGAGAGAGAAGAAAAAGAGAGAGACAGAGAGAGAAGAGAGAGAGAAGAAAGAGAGAGAGACAGAGAGAGAAGAAAGAGAGAGACAGAGAGAGAAGAGAGAGAGAAGAAAGAGAGAGAGACAGAGAGAGAAGAGAGAGAAGAAAGAGAGAGAGACAGAGAGAGAAGAGAGAGAGAAGAAAGAGAGAGAGACAGAGAGAAGAGAGAGAGAGAGGAAGTGAAGGAGGAAGGAACAAAGAGAAGTTATGAGGATGTGAAATAAGCAAGGAATGTAATTCATCCAGTCCTCGCGCAAAGAGGGTTTCCGCCCCACATACAGATAGGGATGAGACAGAGAGGGAGGGAGGGAGAGAGAAGGAGAGAGAGGGAGAGAGAAAGAGTGAGAGAGGGAGAGAGGAGAGAGAGAACAGGCAGACAGACAGACAGACAGACAGGGAGAGAAAGAAAGAGAGAGAGAGAGACAGGGAGAAATAGAGGGAGAAAGAGAGAGAGAGGTGAAGGCATTGCTGTTCCACAGTGTTCACGCACTGTCTCTTGGGGCAGCATCCTGAATTACCCAAAGACGATGAAAGATGATGTAGAAGATGATGATGATGAAGATGATGATGATGACGATGACGATGACGATTATGATGATGAAAACAACAAATGCAATAATAGAAATAACAAAACAAGTAAAAACAACAACGACAACAAAAAAGAAAAAAGAAGAAGAAGCATGATGATGATAATGATGATGATGATGATGATGATAAAAAAATAATGATAATAAATCATAATAAATAACAATGATACTAACAATAATCATAATAGTAATAACAGTAATAATAATAATGATAACAATAATAATAGTAACAATAATAGTAATAATATGATGATGATGATGATGATGATGATGATGACAATAATAATGATGATGATAATAATAATAATAATGAATAACAATAATGATAATAAAATTAATAAGTTTTCAAGCGCCCCAATACGATAAATGATGATCTCAGAGAGCCTTGCAGTGCATACATAACTTCACACGTGTCAATCAGTCATATGCCAGCCAATACAGATATGAACAGGCGTATGCACACGTACATATGGGATGCACATGCAATGCATACATTATGGCTTTGTATGATTTGTTAGGGCAATCCTTCACACAGCAGTAGCAATACACATGAGGAGGAGGAGGAAGAGGACGACGACGACGACGATGATGATGATAATGATGATGATGATGATGATGATGGCGATTATGATGATGACGACGATGACGACGGCAACAACGACGAC
>JAPXFY010000033.1:14000428-14002928 GCA_030674185.1 Monoplex corrugatus
TACATATATCATCAGCATACTGTGCCAAAACAACACGATTTGAGAGTGCTTTAGGAAGATCCTGTATAAGGATATTAAATAAAAGCGGTGCTATCACTGAACCTTGTGGAATTCCCATATCAAGATGTCGTGAAGTAGAATAACTAGTTCCCACTCTTGCCTGAATAGTTCTATTGGCTAAAAAAGACTTAATGTAATCATACATATTGCCAGATAAACCAATAGATTTCAGCTTGTACAATAAACGCGTATGCCAAACTTGATCGTAAGCTTTTTTCACATCAAAAAATGTAGCTAAAAGACTTTTTCTGCGGGCAAACTCTTTCTTGATGTGAGTGGTAAGTTTAACCAGGTGCTCAACTGTAGATCTCCCTTTTCTAAAACCAGCCTGATTTACTGGAATAACGTTATTTTTATCACAGTAATGTACAAGTCTGTTTAATACCAATTTTTCCAATAGTTTGCTCGTATGGGACGTTAAAGCAATAGGTCTGTAACTGTTTTTATTGTTTTTAGGCTTTCCTGCTTTTAATACTGGTATAACAACAGACGTTTGCCATAATTGTGGTATAGTTCCACCAGCCCAGCATTTCTGAAAAATTTTGTGTAAAAAAATAATATAGTTTTCTGGAAGATGTTTAATCATTTCAGTTGAAACTGCATCAACACCTACCGAACTCCTTTTGTTGCGCAGAGACAAGATAGTGTTTTTTAACTCTTCTAAGGTGATTGGAGAATTAAACCAGAGATCATTTTGAGGTATTGGATCAGTGTAGATAGGGTTGTTAGCTGCCATTTCCCTGTAGTGTTTGCAGGTAGGAGTCAAACCATCTACTTTACTATTTTGGGCAAAAAGTTCCACAAAAGTTTCAGCTTTGTCCATGTCGGAAAGAAATTTGTGACTTGTATCAATCATTATTGGACACCTAGGTAAGTTGGCTCCATTTTTCATTTGATTCATTTTTGTCCATACTTTATGGAAATCCTTGAAATCTGAAATTTCTTTTGTGCAGTATGATGCCCAGTAATTTTTCTTTGCTTCAGCGATGATTTTATTACACTGGGTGTTAGCTTTTTTCATTTCCATGTGATCTTCAGGTTTCCTGCTTTTGATGTAGATTTTGTATTTCTCTTTTTTATACTGAACTGCTTGCTCACATACCTCCGTCCACCAAACATTACCCAAACGGTTATTAGACTTAAAAGTTTTGAGTTTCGGGATGGAAAGGTCTGCAGCAGCTAGAACTGACTCCTGGAATTTAGAAAACATAACGTCTACATTTTCACTTTCATAATGTGTGAAATCTCGAATAGAAAGAACAGTCTGAAACAAGGACCAATCAGCGCGTGTATAATTATATTTTGGTATAATATCAGGAATGCTGTCTTTCATCCTGATGTTTTCGTTAGTTAGTGTTATGAGGATAGGTAAGTGATCACTTCCTAAAGTATCTCTGTGAGTGTCCCAGGTACAGCAGGGTACTAATTCTGGTGAGATTAAAGACAGATCGATGGCTGTTGCCCGATGTTTGGAAATATCAGGAATTCTAGTGACACTCCCATCATTCAAAAGGTAAAGCGAACTGTCAACTATATTTTCTACTAAACGATTGCTTGTCACAGTACAGCAATCTTTTTCCCAAAACGGGGAGTGGGAATTAAAGTCTCCACCTATTAGCCATTTACCGTGCAGCAGATCCGGAATCGTGCGCAGCCATTCTGTGTTGTGGTCATTTGGACCTGTTGGCAGGTAGACTGACAAAACGTTCAGGATAAAAGAATTACTGAATTGTACTGTAGCGGCACAAGCGTGTAAGTCTTCAGTTGACGTTAAAACTGGGGAAGTAAATATGTGATATTGTAACTCTTTAAGTATGTATATCGCAGTGGCTACTTTCTTCCCGGGATTCCCATAGGCATACACTGGTGGATAATAGTAATTTTGGAAATTGGGAAGTTTGGTTGGTATAACATTAAGCGACTGCAGAATCAAGACTTCACACTGATTTGAGGCAAGGAAATGTTCCAGGTATGCTGAATTGGTGGAAATAGACCTACAATTCCACTGTAAAAAATTGATTTTCATAGTCGGCTAATCCCTTATTTTCAATTAACGGTGATTTGTTTGAAAATCACGTATATTTGGTTTTCCGTGTACGAGGAAAATGGGGAGGGGGGGGGGGAATGATTACTTTTACTACAAAGTAAAGGTAGAAACAAAAAATGAGTAAAACTATGGAGAAAAGAAGTCCTACTAATCAAGATAAGACTTTTGATCTAGAACAGAAATAAATTATAAATAAATTAAATAATAGTATACACGCCTTCAAATGTACAGAGATTATAGTCTGAGTCCTGACTGACTAATTCCTAGCGTTTATACACTTTCACCAAGAGAACTGTCAGAGATGACGAGGAAAAAGTCCTGTGACATGAAACGTTGGTCACTGTAGATCTACTACTATTCATTCAAAACATGTTGTATGACAGCCACCACGGT
>JAPXFY010000033.1:14007928-14015428 GCA_030674185.1 Monoplex corrugatus
ACGTCAGCTTAGTGTTTCATAGGTCCACTGGCCTGTTGGCTGCCCATCTTGATGTTTCCATCATTCTGGTAACGTCAACTTAGTGTTTCATAGGTCCACAGGCCTGTTGGCTGCCCATCTTAATGTTTCCATCATCTGGTGACGTCAGCTAAGTGTTTCATAGGTCCACTGGCCTGTTGGCTGCCCATCTTAATGTTTCCATCATTCTGGCGACGTCAGCTTAGTATTTCATAATTCTTTTCTCTTCCCCACCCCCTCCACAACTCCACTCCTCTCTATTTCAAAACCTTGCCAGCGCAGAGCATTTTTTGCAGGCTGAAGGAGTCTGCCAGGTAATTAATTGCTGGTAGGTACGGGGTGGAGCGCATAAGGAATTGTCCGCGTTCGATGAATCCCTCTCGAACGCTCCAAGCACACATCACAGGCTGACTGACGAGTCTCACAGGCCCAGTTGTTCTTGGGAACAGGAAAAGTTGTTATTATTATTGTTGTTTAAAGCCCAGCCGACTGCGTAGAGCCATACCAGGGTTATAACCGTTTCAAAACATACAAAACTGTAACAAGGAAAAAAAAAAAAAGAAAATTAAGTACACATATCAATGCATTCGCGTACATAATCCAAGGACATGCCCCTGGCGTTGACCTCTTCGCCCAATTTATCGCACTGGAGATTTAAAAGACACCTGATTACAAATTCAAGCATACCTAAGGACACAAAAACATATATAAACGGTCTTAAATTACCTAAAATTGCTTCGGCATATCTCATTTCCCTAGAGCCAAAAATGTACTTAATACTTGTACCCAATGATCAGTCCTAAGAAAAAGTACGTAAGACTTTATCGAACACATACAGGTGAATGGACCAGAAAGGCAGAAAATGACAGGAATAAATGACAGAAGGCAAAGGAACAAGGCAGAAAATGATAGGAAGAAAATTAATAACAGAAAGCAAAGGAATAAAAAACAGGAAAAGTGACCCAGCGGTAGTCGAGTGGGTAAGAGTGGTATTCCCAATCAGAAGATCCTGGGTTCGATACGTCTAGATACCTCCACCTGGTGGGTTTCATCATCATCATCATCATCATCATATCATCATCATCATATCATCATCATCATCATCACCAGGTGCCATGCTGCATGGCGTTGGCGATCATGGCCATCACCCCCCCCCTCCCTAGGAATCAATCTTTTGTCGCTGCAAGTATATCTCCTACCCTATGTTTGTTTGTTTGTTCGTGTGTGTGTGTGTGTGTGTGTGTGTGTGTGTGTGTGTGTGTGTGTGTGTGTGAGTGTGTGTGTGTGTGTGTGTGTGTGTGTGAGTGTGTGTGTGTGTGTGTGTGGTGTGTGTGTGTGTGTGTATAACTATAAGTGTGTGTGTGTGTTTGTATGTGAATGGGCCCTGCGTGTGCTTGCGCAGTCATATAATTTGTGTGTTTATCTGACTGTCTTTCTGTGTCTGTCTGAGAGAGAAAAAGAGTTACTGCATGTATATATGTATGTGTGTTAGTGTATGTGCGTACATACGTGCGTGCCTGTGTGTGTGTGCATGCGTGCGTGTGTGTGTGTGAGTGCGTGCGTGCGTGTGCGTGTGTGTGTGTGTGTGCGTGCGTGCTGCGTGTGTGTGCGTGCGTGCGTGCGCGTGTGTGCGTGCGTGCGTGTGTGTATGTGCGTACATGCGTGCGTGCGTGCGTGTGTGTGTGTGTGTGTGTGTGTGCGTGCGTGTGTGTGTGTGTGCATGTATGTGTGTGTGAGTGTGTGTTAATGTGGTAGTGATTATTGATTTAATGTCTATTCCCTAAAGTGATTTTAGACAACAACAACAAAAATGAAAATATATAAAAATGGTGGGTGGATGGGGGTGTGGGGACGGGGGAAGGGTAAAGAGATACTTGAATATAGTCAACCTTGAGAAAAGATGAACCAGAAAACAACTAAAGAAGAATATGAACGTATATTTAATACAACAAAACGCATTCATATTCTTCTTTCGTGTTTTTTTTTTTCTTCTGGTTCCTGTTTGCTTGAACGCGGGCAGTGATACTTGTTTTGGATTCAGAAAACAACTGTTTTGAAGAGTGGAGGGAAAAACTAACAAATGAAGTTACTATAATTAACGATTTAATCCTTTGACTCCCGCACCCTGTCCGCCAGCATCCTGCATTGTCAAACATGCTAACAAAGCAAAACCTTAATCCTTTGAGGGAGTCAAAGGGTTACAATTTTGCAGTTGGTGGATAGGGTGCGGGAATCAAAGGGTTAAACAATAAACCTGTCTAAACATAACAGTGAATATTTAGACAGTAACGCGTTCAAGATAATTCGCTATAGGACTTCTTGACAGGCTGACAAAACATTCATATTAACTAAGTAATATAACTCTTGAGAGTCACGGAGTTATCTCCCATGTAGAATTTCTCAAATCCAACACAGTTTGCGCTACCCATTCAGCTAGCATAGATAACTCTGTGACTCTCAAGAGTTATATTACTTAGTTAATATTTAAAAATCTCCCTGCTTCCCTCTTATTTCCTTTGGTAAAACATTCATATGTTGATGATGTTGAGTCAAATATATCAGAACCTATGTTCCTAGAAAGTGTGAAAGTGTAGGAACATGTCGTTTTACCCTAACGCAAGAAAGAATATGACTAATTGTTATTTTCTGTCCGCAAGGACACACTCTATTCCGGATGTATTTTGTTTGGAATGCATCAGATGTTCAACTATGTATAGGGCACTGTATAATTCTGCTGGTATGAAACTGCTCAGTCATTTTGCTGATTTACAAACTTGGTGGTATCATTATTATACTTTTTTCTATTTATCATGGAACTGCTCCACACGCAGATGTCCACTGAGGTGTAATACTCATGTAAGGAGAAAGAAAGCTGTTTATTATTTGAATCTGGTGAAACTCTTTGCCTCTCTTTTGGCAGCACTGTCAACCATATCAGTACAACGAGGAGAACAATGAGATGGTATCCAGCAGAAAGTAATATCAATGCCTCATATTGATGTGAAATATTAATTAAGTGACTAATATGTAGTACAATGTCAGATCTTGTTTGTATGTTTAATAATTCTAGAGCTCGAAATACTGATTTTGAATCAACGCAAAAAATGTATCAGTAAAAGTGTCCTTGGAAAGCTTATCATGTACCGGTAGTTTAATGCCATTAACATTGGAAAGAGTTCAGCGGTAATACTGACTTTTCAATCATATATGGAAATATTTCTCAATGTTTACCTTTGAATCCCGCACCCTACCCACCAACTGCAAAAACTTAACCCTTTGATTCCCTCCTTTGATTCCCTCACCTATCCACCAGCTTCCTGCAGGAAGCTGGTAGGTAGGGTGAGGGAATCAAAGGGTTAAGTTTTTGCTTTGCTAGCATGGTTGGTAATGCAGGACGCTGATGGACATGGTGTGGGAGTCAAAGGGTGAAGAGTAGGTATTAAAAACGCTGAACCTGCATTTGTGTCAGTTAATGATCCATCAGTGTAAACTTTCAAGTGACTGGGATAAAAGTTTTCAATATGACATTTAATTTGACTCGCCAATAAATTTGTATTATTTTCCTTTTTCAAATCAGTGTTATGTATGTCAGAGAGTGTTCTTTGGAGTTCCTAAAGGGGTACTGGTAAAAATGAAGGTCTTATAGATAAAAGATCTGCTTCTAGATCAATTCCAGAGCCGTTCATGACGTCAGATGTGTATGTTGCAAGAGTAACCTCTGAAGATATTGATCGTTTGAGAATGTCAATGTCTGACCTTAATTAAGTTTCTCGTTCTAAACTATTTTCAACGAGGTTTTTCTTAACGGAAATTTAGAAAAGGCGACTTTCCTTTGTTCATCAAGTGGCAGCATCTTCATTTCACTGTATGTATGAAGACAGGAGGCATGCACTGGAAGACTGAGCGCAGGTCTGAAACCTTTGTGACCTCCCACCACGAAATCAGTCTTAACTCGCAGTCAGTCGAACAGCACTAGGAGCTGAAAAGGTGACTGAGGGTCTATCTGGGGTGTTTTGACTTTTCCTCTAAATTGATTTCTGTAGACTATAATCTATCCCCCACAGAATTTTTTTTTCTTGAAAAAATATTATTAATCAATTTGAAATGGTATTTTCATGCACTGATCGCAGCAGAAAGAACGCAATTTCCTACCAAAAGTACCTATTTTTGTCTCTTATTATGAACCGTAACCTGTGCAGTACCCGCACAAATAATATACTGACGGAAAGCTCTTTGGTGCACCTTTCAGATAATGACAGCTAAAATCAGAAACAAACTGGGTCAAAACCACCAAATAAAGAAATTTCAGAAAACTGTGGAGGAGAGCACACAAAAACTTTAGAGGCCGTTTTCTCAAAATGGCCGTCATACAACTTAATGACTTTAAACGTACATAACTTCTACCATTTTTTTGAGTACAAGCTTTATTCAAGTGGGAGGTCACCGTTACAGTCTGAGCTCTGCAGTTTTGTAGTAGGTGTTTTGGTGTGCTGAAGAAGATTTTTTAGGCATGGGTTAATTAATATCTAATAAGCGATTTACAAAGATGTACAAGTGTTTATGAATCTTGTCCCCATGCTTTTGCGAACTATTTCCAAGAAATTTAAACTTGAACTTTTTTGTTTTCAGCTTTCGTTAATAAATATTCGATGTGCTGATTCCAAGAGAATTTTGCTCTAAGGAAAACTAAAAAGAATTTAATCGAGTCGTCATACAGAAGAAGAGTGTCTCCCAGTGTGAAAGTTGGTATGTTTCCTGAGTTAGTTCCACTGTTAAACAAAACTGTCTTCTTTTCTCCGTGGATAAATGTAGCCCATTTTCTGTCATATATTGTGCTATTTTATCAAGTTCTTACTAAGAACATTTGCGTGTGTGATTAATACAGTGCAAAGGAGTTTTCCTTTTCATATTTACGTACACCCACATGCATAAATCGTCAGTATACTGAGTCAAAACTATGTGTATACATTTTACTTGATAAGTTGTACATTAATACCATGAACAGAACGGGAGCTATAACGGATCCTGGTGGGATACCCATTTGAAGAATTCGTTTTGTGGAATACACATTTTCATTCCTCGTTCGAAATACATGGTTTTCTAAGAAACGTTTAACGTAATTATAAATGTGACCTGTCAGCCCAATTCTTTGAAATTTGAGTAATAAGAGGGAGAGCCACACCTGGTCATGTGCTTTAGTTATATCAAAAATGTAGCTAAAACATTGACGTCTTGCAAGTTGTTGCTTTGTATTAGTGGTTCACTCTGTCAGTTCTACTGCTGACCTGCCTTTTTGAATTCTACCTGATTCACGGTTATTACGTTATTCTTTTCACAATCATGCATCATTCTCTTTGAAATAATTTTCTCCAGTAGTTTACACACGAGCGATGCGATGCTATTGCAACTGTTCTACAATTTTTCAAATCGGTATTACATTTACCTGATTTAATATAGGAACCATTAGTGTTTACTTCCAATAATCAGGGATTTTGCCATTGTTATCATATAGCAAGATTTAAAATTTTCTTGCAAATTTTTCAAAATCTCATTTGAAATTGCGTGTAATCCTACTGATGTCTTTTGCAGACTATCATGGTTGATGTAATCAACATTCGCTGCTTTTAGAAGTCTCGCTTTAGTCAGGGCATTAAGGAGCTCCCTTTTCACATTTAGGTGTTTGCTTCTCACAGGAGCGATCTGACTCAGCACTACCTTGGGTTGGGGAAACTGAGTGTTAGTAGTTTAACCCTTTGACTCCTGCACCCTGTCCACCAGCTGCAAAAACATAACCCTTTGACTCCCTCAACCTATCCAGCAGCTTCTCACAAGAAGCTGGCGGATAGGGTGAAGGAATCAAAGGGATAAGTTTTTGCTTTGCTAACGTGGGTTTGGCAATGCAGGATGCTGGTGGACAGGGTGCGGGAGTCAAAGGGTTAAACACAGTTGTCTAGGTCTGTTCTGCATTCTGTGGGCTGCTTTGATTTTAGATCTGTTTCCCCCGCTACTACGTGTCAAATAGACAGATAGAAGAACTAATGAAAGTGTCCTGGAAGAACTCAATACCACCAGAAAACTACTAGCAGACATCAACTAGAGCAGACTAAAATACATTGGCCATGTGTCACGCAACAAGAACATGGACATCATGGCAACCATCTTTCAAGGAAGAACAATGGCAAAAAGGAAGAAAGTCAGACCTCCAGTCTCATACATCGAGAACATGAACAACATCAGTGGCCTAAATAATCAAGAAGTTGTCCACAAAAGTCAAGACAGAGCGGCCTGGAGGAGATGGCTATAACAGAGTGCATCGGCCAACACTGAACTCGGCGACGCTGACAGGTGAGACAGGTGAGATCCCCACATGCAGAACTAAGCAATCAGGTTCAGGTGTGAGCGCTTCTTTTAACTTTTCAATATGTATCATACAGTCCATTTTCTTCTGTTTGGTTGCTCAAACCAAGTGTTTCCTATTATGAAATCGTTTACTTGTGTCCACTCAGCAAGTTTCTCTCCTCTTTCATTTCGTGTGCCAAGGCCATGAGGTCCAGCTATCCATCTACTTTGTCCTGTCTTTAGCACGAAAATCTCCCATTGTTATTATTGTAATGTCCTGTGATTTACACTAAGCCTTGGACCACACAAAGTCAGAACAAGATTGAGGTTGCTGAAATGAGGTTTCTAAGAAGAATATTGAGTTCCATGGACATCTAAGAAAACAAACGAGACAGTCTTGAAAGAAGCAAACACAAAAAAGAACATTAATGAATAAGATTAGGAAAAGACAAGCAAAATTTACAGGACATTTTATGAAGCAAGAGAAATATGAGCACCTAGTCACAACGGGAAAGCTGGAGGGGAAAAGAACACCAGGTAGACCCAGGGAGAAAATACTGGACGGACTCGCGGAGTGGCTGAGGACAGAGAGGGTGGAAGATGTACTTGCAGCGACAAGGGATGGATTCGTTTGGAGGGTCATGATCCCAACGGTATGCGGCAGCGTACATGGTGATGATGGTCTTAACAGTCGTCGATGTTGTGTATTTTCCTCATGGAAACCTTAGGAAGGACCCAATCTCTCTCCTTCCACTTTATTTAACAGGAGTCATGAATGTTGAGGACACGTGGGAGAACATTAGCCATAGATCTGGACCGTTTACAGGATACAGCAAGTTTAACGTCACATTCAGATTTGGTAGAAACGTCAGGTTTTTGATGTCATTTTTCTTGCCACCAACAGTTTTTTTGCCAGATGTTCTGTTTTGGGCGGTTGGGCTGCGCATTCCGTATAGGTGGAAAATTTGTCCTTTAGTGAAGTGTTGGAAAGATCGCTGTGGACTGTTGAATCTGTTTAGCACACAATGGTGGTCGCAAGTATCGTGCACTTTTTGACGTCGTGCAACTCTTTTAATCAACGTTGTTGTTTTCTAGCAGAAGGTTTTCTCTCAGACTCGAGCATTGTTGTGAGACTGCAAATTT